>VAHH01000213.1:0-45045 GCA_013357305.1 Radopholus similis
AGAGTGCGCAGAATTCTTGCAACTTTGGTTTCGAGAGTTTTAATTGGAGCTGGCCATGGGAACTCGGATCGCCAATTGGAGAAAATGTCAACAAGAGAGAGAGAGAGAGGGAAGAAATGAAGTAAATGTAAGCTTTGCGTTTGTAGGACAAATGACTCCTATTGGCTGGAGAAGATGGATCTCTGACACATAAGTGCGGAGGCACGTCTGCTCCTATCATTCTTACACATGTATTAAATTGACATTCTGATTATGGAATTCGCATGAGCGGAATGTGTTTTCTATCACCATATTTTTGCGGCTGAATGATTTTGCTAGGTATCAAATTTGGCATAATAAATAACGTAAAATGCCACCAAATATTTCTTGAATTCATTTATATTGCTGTAGTTCCAACATTACAACTTACATCATTGCTTATTTGACAGCTGAATCGTTTTTTTTCGTTTTTATTTTGTTGTGTTTTTTTTCATTTTATTAATTTTATTCACATCGAGCGATCAGGACGCCGCGATAGCGGCGTCCGATCGCTCGTTAACATACATATTAGCGGCAGAGGATTCGATCTTAAAATTCCTGCTAAGGGTTGGCAATCTGTCAAAATCGCATATTTCTGTCATTAGCCGATTAGCCACTAGCCAGACAGAGGGAAAAGACAGATTTCTGTAGCGGATGCATACCGAGGGCGAGGGGTAGTCTGCAATAAAAAATGAAAAAGTAGGGGGGGGGTAGGAGTAGGATAAACAGCAGTAGCAGGTACCTACCTCTGTGTTTCTGTGAGGAATTTCTGATATTTTAGAAAGGCTCTCAATTAACTTAGTGGGTTAGGCGGCAGTTTTGATATAAGAAATAAAAAGGCGGTAAAAGATTGAAAAAACTTATGCTTGTAAATTAATTTTATGTAATTAGGACTAGAACGGATAATACGATACATATAATATTTTAAACATCTCAAAATTAAATAAAGTCTTCAAGGATGGTTGTGCGTGACTAGATTGTATTGCAAGCTGGCTGTGTTGAAGATCGCACCATCATGATTCAGTCCATTTTTCTTAATGTGAATTGTCAAATTGGTAAATACATACCTAACTGAAAGTGAATCCAACCGGAAATGCTTGATTCTCCCCATCAATTCCACTGGCTATTCGTCCACAGGCTCGATATCCCACTTTTTCGTCTCCGGTGGAGTAGATGGTATAGATAAAGTCGCCTTCGTACCTTTGTCTAAACTCATTTTTGTCAAAATAGCTGTTTGATTCGAATACCAAATATAGGGGGACCCTTTTGGATTTCAGGTCAAAATTTTCAAAACGACAAATTATAGCCTAATAAGCCTAGACAACCTTAAGCCTAGCCTAAGCTTAAGGTGTGTGGGTTATTTTGCCTTTTAGCAAAACCAATATCAGATTCGCGATTAGCGCCTCAAGTATACCGCAATTTTCAGCGAATTTGGGGGGGGGGAGTACCAAACTCCCAAGACCCAAAATAGGTACTTTGAATTAATGTCGTTGAGGAAACGGGAGCCACATGCCATTCCGTTGACCAGGTTACAGCTGCCGACTGGGAACACGCACAGAAACGATCCCCAGTTGGCGCCGGCCACTCCGACGAACGTTTGCACGAGGCCGCTCAACGGAGGGCCCAGATCATCGTTGGTGTCCACGCACAGACCGCCCATTATGGCCTTGACATCCGCTCTTGGATTGAATCGAGAATTTGTGGTTCAAGTGACCTTTCTAGCGATCGGCGAGCCCATTGAGTAGGCGAGGATGTTTACTTTGCCGCCCCCCGTGTAAGCAGAAACCGTCACAATCATCATGCGAATCTGGCCAAATTCAAATTTTAAATTAAGAAGAGGAGGCGTATCTTCTCTGAAGCCCACCACTTTCATGTAATGGCAAGCCATCGTGACGAACATCTGTATAATGGATTGGATTCTTTCAACCAACAGATGCACACAAAATACAATGTTTGTCCTTCCCGAATCTCCGTACGTAGTGCCGTAGACCTCCTCGTCCCCGTAGCCGTTGTTCTGGAGCGAGGAGAGACGAATTTTTCAATCATTTTTGTGGAAACCGACCAGAAAGTAATGTTGGATGGAACCGAACATGCCCGCATTGTTAGTGATGCCTGAATTCCCATCAGCTGCGTCTCAAACGAGAGCATTCTTTCACCGTGCACTAGGATCACCGGTCGATGTCCTGTCGATTGTCCTGCTGCATGGCTTCCGCCTCCGAAGCTGCCTCCCCCGCCCACGTCCTCTCGCGACAACTCTTTGTCCACCCCATCGCCGTAATTTTGACGCAAAAATTGACGAAAAGTGGGTGTAAACGTGGAGTCACTCGGAGCAAAGGAGAAGGCGAAAAGAACGAAGACAACGGCAAGGGAAGGCGACATCTGCTCTGAGGTGTAGAAAGTCGGAAACCAAGTTGTTCGGCCACTCATTTATCCCTTGTCCTAATTGGGACACGCAATGACGCAAAATGGAACTGGATATGGTCGCGTAAAACGGGTTTTGAACAGAAATATGCGGCCACACTAAACAATGAAAGAAAGCCCGCCAAACTGGTTGACCCCATTGCTCAATTAGCATTTTGAGAAGGAACATGGAAACAATGTGACTTTTTGATTTATCTGGTGCAAAATTAAATGAATCATAGGCCAAAAATTGATCGGGAGCATTCGGTCACAGTCGAATCTAAAAATGCCTCCCCCAATAATTCCACTCTTTTTCAGCTGTCTGTGTTCTCGTCCGTCTTGAAAAACCGACGTATCTTCACAAAGTTCTGCAATTCAGCATTAAAGTCGCAGATTGACGTTGCAATTCTCCTTCACCTTGGGCGTGGTGGTCATTCGGTAGCCGGTGCCTGCAGGAATGATGATCAGGTCGCCGTATTCGCTGAAAATGCTGCGTTCAGGGGAGTTCGGCTAGCGAAAGCCACCACAACACGCGGATCCAGTCCCCGTCCTTGGTCTCCACGTCGTAATAGGCCGACCCCTCCAGGATCATGCGTGCCTGGTCCTCGTCGCTCTCGGTCTCTTCGAACATCTCGGCCACCTAAAAAAGGCGATCCACCATTGCCTTTCCCACATGCCTCTTCGACCTTGTCCTCAAAGTCAATGGTTGACTGCGCGTCCAGCGTGTACGTGTCCTCTCGCGTCAGATTTCTCTCCAGCTTCATTATGGCAATCCGCTTGGAAAGTGCCACTTGGTCGTCGAGGTCGAGCTGAATGGCGGATAACAACCATGTGGGGGTTGTCCACCTTGTAGTACAGGGCGCCAGTCCTTTTGGTCAGTTCGTCCGGATTGAGCACTTTCGGGGGGAAGCAGTGGTGCGGACTGGAAATCGATCGGTAGATTGGCCAAAAAGGGGAAAAGTACAGTCTCGGATCGCCGTGCGGATACCGCTCCATGCACCACATTTGCACCATTTTGCCGATGACTGGAGGGACACGAGGATCTGCACAAAAAAGGTTGTTGACGGAAAAAGTGGGGCGGTAAACAGCGGAGGGAATACGCTCTGCTTCTGGCAAATGCACGAAGTCAAATGGATTCAGCGTTTGTGGGCTGGACAGAGCAACGACACTGCAGCACTCCTCAGCGTCTCACTGTCCCGCGAGAGGGCCAAGGGAGTGGGCGCCAAACCGGTTCAGCATCACAGCCGAATGCACTTCTGCCCTCTCGCCTCCGAATTCATTGCCAGCCCGACCACAATCACACAAAAAGCACATCAAATTGCCCCTTCCCTCGCGGCAATCAATCTGTTCACTTTCGCGCGAACTCCATCAAGGACATACACAAACTTCGTCGGTAAACAATAAGTAAAGGGAATTTGGCGTATTTCGGTTTACGCAATCGGAAGATGGAGCAAACATGAGGAGGGAGAGAATGCTAAAACGATCCAACAGTGGTGACACGGGAATGGCCATCTCCAGCATGGTCCGTTCCCCCGCCGTTCCCTGCCGGGCCTTCAGCTTTCCCTCCATTTGGCGAATGCCCTCCACCCGCTCGTGCCACCCCTTTGAGTAGATGTTGGCCATCTGCGAGAGTCCAGTTCCAGTCTCTCAGTTGCCCCTGCCTTGCCCACCGTTTCCAGCCCAAACAATTCAAGCGCCCTCCTGGCAAATCCCCTATCCGCCGGATTGATCCCATCCAGAAAGCTTGTCGCGTCCACAAATGGCGATTCGGCATCCCCAGAAGATCCAGTGTCGATGAATAGCTCCGTTTGAGCTGAACGACTCCGGCTTCAACGGCGGAATCCCTTTTGGGGACGGCAAATTGTCGTTGGATTGTCTGGATGGATGCCTTTGGCGGTGCAAACGGGGACTGAATGCTCCCGTTGTCCGAAGATTCACTGTCTGACGCGGAAGCGGAAGTGCCCTCCGCAGCAAGAATGCTCTCCGAATCCACAGCAACTGTCGCTGCATCGGACACTCGCCTTCGTGCTCTTCCAATTGACGGGAAATCGGATTGCGAAGGAGATGTTCTGGCAAGCAAAAACTGTTCAAATGTTCAAAGTGAGCTGCGGCCATTCCCTACTGCACTCCGTCCTCCCTTTTCAATGCGCCTATTTCGCCAAGTCGGCGTCGAAATGCGTTGTCGTATCGCCGGATGGAGTTGAGCAGCTCTTCTCCGCCTCTCTCTACTCGGAGCAGGGATTTCAGCGACTTTTGGGAGTTGGACGAAGAACTGGGGGGAGGGGGCGGAGTGCGCCGCATTTCTCGGGAACTGGGAGGGACGGGTCTCCTCCTGTCTCTTCTATTTGTTCTGGATTATTATGCGGAGGAGATGTTGAATAATTTAGGGCAGAAACAAAAAGAAGCACGACGGAAGATTTCGCCGCAAAAACAAACCCTTTGTTCTGCAATGAAAATGAAAATGAGTGAATGGAATGAGAAAAGCCGATTCTCGTCCCCATCGTTTCCTCTCAATATCCGGGCGCAGTCCTTGGCGGCGGACAGTGCTCCTACGTCATCCAATTCAAAGTTCCGGCAAAATTGTGACTGCTTACGCATCCTCCCTGTGCCCCCGGGTAGCCGGAGTTTCCCTGCGAGCCCGGTCTTCCCGCTGCTCCGTCTCTTCCTGGCTTGCCCGGGTCACCTGCATATTAATACAAATGTGCCCGCATTAAGCCAATGGATGCCCTGGACTTGCCGGGCGGACCCGCGGGTCCGGGCTGTCCAAGAGCGCCAGGGAAGCCAGCGTTTCCTGGCCATGGCCACCGATTGATTAGAGATTGTTCATGGCTCAAGGCTACCGGGTTGTCCAGGCGATCCCTGTTGTCCAGGAGGTCCAGACGCGCCTGGCGGTCCTAAATGCGGTTGAACTGGACAAATGGAAATGCGTCGCACCTTCCACTTCGATTAGCACTCCTGGCAGTCCTGCTAAGCCAGGTTCCCCATCCGCTCCTGGATAGCCTTTTTCGCCCTGCTCTCCGGGAGAGCCGGGCGGCCCGGGCGGAGGGGAGTAACCCTTCGGCCCGGGTTGGCCCGACCGTCCGGGGGGACCTTGTAAGCCTGCGGGTCCCGGAAACCCTGGAGAGCCGGACGGGCAATCTGAGGGAACATGGACTGGTTGAAGTCATGGACGGCACAGCACCGAAGCAGAACTCCTTGAACACTGGGACAGCGCCCAGCGGGGTGTCTTCGCCCGGCCTTCCGTCCGACCCTCGGTCCCCGTCTCTGCCTGGGTAACCGTCCGCTCCGGGGGCACCTGGGGGACCGGCCCTTCCGATGGCGCAGCTGCAGCACTTGGACGTGGAGGGAGGGGCTGGCGGAGGCATGGGGGGAGTGTACGCTGGGGCGTATGGCACGGGCGGGGGAATGGCCGGGGGCAGCCCGTAGGCGGGACGGCCTTGCTGGGCACTGACCAGTCTGAACGGAAGCGGACATGCGCAACCAGCAGCGGGGCAACCTCTTCTGGTTGGCCAGTCCGCGTGCCCTGGTGATGTTCACCCGCGAGAGCATTGTGCCAGAGCCCTTGCGGATGCCTGGCGGCGACCCGGGGGAATCGCGTCTGCGCCTTCTTCTGAGCAACAGCAGCGGGTCCCTCCCCTCCACTTGCACGTACTGCTGCACCAAATCGTCGGTACGGTCGCGGCAAAAGTCCAATTCCAACTGTACAAGGTATTCAGTGCAATCCCATCCACAGCCCTTCCTTCCTTCGCCACCTGCATCTGCGACTGCACGTATTGGGCGTAGTTGTACAGCATCGGGACCACGACGATGGCCACCACCGTTGCCACAGTGGAGACTGCCATGCTGGACAGAGCAATTCGCCTCAGCTGTAGTGCCAGTTGCTCGTCCAACTGGGCGAAGTGGGAGCGGATGTCTCCGTTTTTGCAGCCCAACACTCGTTTGTGCTTGAAGCGCATTGTGTGTGAATGAGTCTAATAATGGGGAGACACCGTCGAAACCGGGTCAAATGGCGTGATGTGCCTCATTGGAGGCGGGAAGGCGAATTGGTTTGAACGGGAAAAGGAACGTTGGTTATTCTTCTGCCGGAGCGGAGAATGCAGCCGCACCACCCTCGATTAACCGCCCAACCCGCCCGTCCACTTTCTGGAACGCCGCATCTCGCAATGTCCCGCTGAGACACAGATCCGGCCTCTGTTGCGGCGCGGAGGACAAAAGGAGGAAGAACCCCGTGAGAATGGATGAATGCAGAGCGCGGGGAGGGAAGGAGGAATGTCTCCGCGCGGTGTGCATATCCCCGCGGGGACGAACCATGAAAACGAGTCAAATTAGTGGCGAGGAAAGGCGCGGAGGGAGCGGAGTGTGGCAATTAGCTTGTTTGTTGCTGGGCGTGGACAGGGAAGGAAGTACTCGAGCATCGAGTGGCCTGTGGATCAATGCGACCGCAGAGTGGTCGTGTCCCCGTAACACACTTCCCCACAGCTCCCCAACAAATTCGTCATTTTGCGGAAAGCGAGGTGATATGGAAAAGCGGTGACTTTTGAGCGGGAACAAGGCGGGGTGGATAGCGTTCATTCGCGGTCGGTGTGCTCATGCTAAGTAACTCCGTCCATTCACTGGCGGAGACTGGTGGCGCCCTCCTCAGCGTCCATAGTAGGGCCAATAGCTCTGAAAGGCGGACGCATCTTCAAACAATTGTTGGGCCCACGTATGGGTTGTAGGAGAGTGTCTGCAGCTGCTGGTCCTTGTTCGGCTGCTGGCTCTCGATCGCCACTCGCTTGCTGTGTTTGGATGCCTTCAATCTCCATTTTTAGAGTTGCCTCCTCCCCTTTGCATTGCACTGAATGCTGTTTGCCTGCCTTTTTGGAGTGGATGCAGCTCATGCAGTTGGTCACACACATGGGCAGCAGCAGCACCAGGGTCACGATGGCTGCCGCAATGACGACGAAGATGGCGACGGTTGCCCAGATTTGGACCCTCATCCCGCACTTCATGTTGCCTGAAACCAATTGGGTGTGGCAACAGCGGCCATGGTGGATGGATGGATGTCCCACATGGCGACTGCTTGTCCTTGTCCTTGCTGCGTCCGAACAGCCCGTTCACACATGCCCCGTAGGTGAAGTAGGAGAAGTACTCCTGCCCGGGAAGGCAGTCAGATTGGCCTTTGGACATTCGTCATTTCTGTTCCTGTACCTCTTCGCACTCGTCCTCGCACCGCTCTTTGGAGCCTTTGTCGAAGTACCTGCAACCCAGAAACATTGTCAGATTTTGGCGCATCATTTCCACGCGCCATCTTTTGTTCCCCGTTTCCACACCAGTTTCCCTCTCTCCCCTGTTTCATTCATTCCATTTTCACGCACAAGTGCACAATGAGATGGGACCGAACCGAAAAATGAATGAATGGCGGTTCAAACTGTAAAGTGGGGGAAATCTTGTAATGGCTGTGATTCATCCAGTTCCCTCAAAACAATTTCACGAAACTTTTTGTCTTCTTTCTTGCTGGTGGCGGTTAATCCATCACCAAATGACGACCCACTTTTTGTTTCGGAATTTTGTTACCAAGGTCGCGAATGGGGAGCGAGAGAGAGAGAGGGAAAAGAGACCTTGAGACGGGGATAAAACAAAGCGCAGTGGGGGGTTTCGGTTTGCTTTAGGCGACTGCTGTGCCCCGTTTCGTCCTTCTCCACTCACCCGGGTGCGCACACGCACTCGCGGCCATTGTGGATCTGGTTGGCCATGCAGGCGTTTGCCTCCTGGGCGCTGGAGCGGCCAACGCAGATGCACAGGAGGAGGGCGAGCCAAGAGCAGCTGAAGAACACCGTCCGCTGGGAGAGGGCCATTTGGTCGCTGGAAACGGGCGGAATTTGGTCAAAGCTATCGGAATGTGAAGTGATGGAAAGCGGAATCGAGGAAAGCGCCAATCGACCCCAAAAGGGGAGGAGGATCTCTCTCGTTCGGCGCCGCGGTAAAAAGTCGTTGAGGAGGGAATGTTTTCGCCGGCGGCGAGAAGGCGCCAATTCATGCGTCGATTGGCGCGATTTGGCGAGCGGCGGAGTTGAAAACGACAACCATTTGAGGGGAAACCAAGTTTGGAATCTCGGAGGCAACAGGTGTGTGGGCACTGGGTCGGATCGAATGGGAGGAGGCGGAAAAGGCAGGCAAGGGGAGGGGGTGGGCAGTGGAGACGGACGCCGCGGGGAAGCGACCGAATTGGAATGGGGCTGAGATGCAGTCGGTCGGTCGAAGAAGGTATGGATGGGTTGATGGGATCGGGAGCAGGCGCAGAAGTGATCAACCGCCGAAGGGAATATTTTATTGTCGAGATGACGGTCAATCACACACAACAAACGTGACACAGGGAGGGGACCTTCTGCAGCGGAAGGGACGGAAGAACCAAAAATCTGAAATGGGGAGTGGGCGGAGATAGTACGGCGGCGGTGGGAATTTCCCCGAAAAGGGGCGGAATGCCAAAGCAGCACAACGACTTTGGATTTTTGAACGAAACGGAAACGATTTGAATGCAGAAACTGCAATTGGACTAGGCAGAATTGTTTTATCGTTTTTGATTGAACAGTGTTTAGTGTTGTTCAGTGGACACGCGTGGAGGAGGGAGGGAGGGACAGACCTCTTCTTGCTTAGAGTTCTGTCTTCTGTGCAAGTGGGGAGCAACAACAACAACAAAAATGGGGCTGGGAGGGGGTTCGTTCGTTCCCTTTTCGGAGTGAGGCAGAATCGGAAATGACAGTGCGGGGGGAGGACGGAACAAACAAATGCAATTTGGCTGGGGCGCGGGATGCGCAACCCAACCAACCCACAATCGAGTTACCTATCTCCAGTCGCAAATGGGTTGTCTCTCTCTCTCTCTGTGTGCTGTCGTTCTGCCATCGATGCTCGGCCGCACGCACAATTGGCGAACGGGTCGATTGGGGAAAGTGGGCCGAGACAGCGAATCAGTCCCCACAATTGTGGGGGACGACGAAATGGGCCAAAAGAGGGACAATCTAGAGATGATCGGGGATAAGCCGGGAAAAACAAAACAAAATTGGAATTTGTGTGGGGAATCTGCAGCAGATGCTGTTTGAGAATATTGCAAAAGTGAAATGTTCCGCCGGGTCTTTTAGTTAACATTAAACAGCAGATGTGATGACTGATGACAATAGATGAATAGGTTGGGTGCGCTTCTGATGCACAAATTCCGGTGTTGTCTTCAATTCAATCGGTTTCATTAACACTACGCCAAAGTATTAATACTAATATTATCTGCAATTCAAAAAAGAAATAGGTATTCGCATTGGGGAGAGGGCTGTTTCTTTGTCTGTTGCAATTTCCATTTCCTATTCCGTTTTTGTGCTGAATGCTGTGATCAGTGGTCAGGGATCCCCGAATGTTAATTACGATCGATTCCCGTTTGTCCGTTGCTCTCTCCCCAATCACAACATTCGCTCCCGTTTACTAGTATTTATTTTACCAAATTCTCGACCGCCATTTGTCGTCGTTCCGGCTCAAGTCCCATTCCATCCTCCGCCGACTTCCGTCGGCCCTCTGCCTCTCTGCCCATCCATCCGCGTCGGTTCCCCATCCGCTGGGCTTGGCTCATCCCGCCTTCCCAATCCCACATCGCCACACCCGTTTGCCCGTCCATCCCTTCAAACGGCCAAATGTCGGGGCGATGAAGCCGAAAATCGAAGCAACGGAGACGAGTGAATTCCCCAGAGCCGATTGCCGATTGGCCTCCCTCCGCTCCCCCGCCCTCTGCATCTACACCCCCTCCCCCGAGCCTCTTGGAAACCTCCTCCGGACACACATTTGCAGGGGAGAGGAGAGCAACAGGAGAGGGCTGGGAATGATCCCCCTCTCTGGCAAACCAAGCCGAGGGCAGCATTGAGGCGAGGAGCCCTCTCGCCACGGCTCATTCCGCCATCCCGAGATCCAGTCGGCCAAGTTGACGGGATTGCATTTATTGTTTATTGCCGCGCCAGGAGGGCAATTCCCCGCAGAATTGCGTTCAGATCGTTCAGTGTTTTAATAATCGATCGGTTCTACGATAATAACGGCCCCACAACCAAGAACGTCTCATCCATTTTCTATACTAATCCCTTTTCCAAAATGCATTTTCCCGGGATGCCGCTCTGCTCTTCCCTTTCCGCCACAATTCTCCTTTTCGCCCTCCTTCCCCAATTCCCGCCGTCATTTTTCATTGCCACACAGCACTTTAACGATTTGGGCGGGTCCGGCCCCGAGGGGACAAACACTTCCTGTGTGTGCCGCGGGAAAGCGGGGAGAGCAGTGCCAGCAAAGAGGAGATTTGGACGTCTGTGGGCCGGGAGGGCAAATTTGGGCACGGAAAGGACACTTTTCGCCCTCTCGCTGGCTGCCCCTTCCGTGCCGGCTGTCCCTAACAAAGCCCATTCATTCCCTCCCATTCATCCATTCCTCGCATTTTACGGCTCCACTTGCTTTGCTTCTGCTCTTTGCGAGGAGCAGAGTGCAACGAGGGAGAGTCTAGCGGGGAATGCGCCAAGTCCGAGGTTTCCTCTCGACCACCAACCATCCCTCCAAAACACTGGCCAGTCGGCGAAAGTGAGGGCGGGAGGGCCTCTTTCTTGCCGCTGTTTTCGTCCGAAGAGCGGAGGAGGGAGGGAGCACACTGCCTGCCGAGGGAGGGACTCAGTCAGCACTGCCCAATTGGCCAATTGGCCCGCTCATCTCGGCCCTCGCTAAAATCTTCCCCAGCGGCGGCAGAGTCCGAATCCACCACTCTGCTGGCTGGTCCATCTTCCTCCAGCGTCCATCCCCCGCCAATTGGCAAGTGCATACATAATGGCGCAAAATTGGGCTGAACCAGAGATGAATAATCCAATCCAATCCAATCCAATCCAATGACTCTTTTGTGTGCCCCAATTCCTCTTTGGGCAAAGACAAACAGCAACTGTGCGGTGATTGGATTGTGCGGAGCAAGAAGCGGACGAACAAGCGCATGCAGAGCACATTTCGATTGCGGCCTCTCTCGCCGCGTTTTTCTCTCTTCCCTCCAATTGCCCTTACATCTGCTGCCGGACAGTGCTGCAAAAGCGCACGCCGCCGATCCGTCAGCCGCTAATTCGAAAATGGATTAGCGAGACAAACCATTCATTGGTCGCCGCACAGCACATCCACTGACTGATTCGTTCTTTTCTTCCCTGGGAAATTGCGGACAGAGTGGGGAGAAGCGAGCAAGGAGGGGTCATCGAGCCCTCACATCCATCCATCCACACTCCCCTCCGCCATTCCCGTTTTCCGTCTTTCGCCCATTCAGAGCAAATAAACAATTGTTCCCCCACTCCCTTCCTCACTCCACAACTCCATTTTTATACTAATTTGATCCAGCCCCAAAAAAGGCCAATTTATTGGGGACAGGACAATCATCCCCTAGCAATTGTCGATTGAACGATTGACCATTGCTTTTTGCGCCTCCATATGTTGGCTTTGTGTCTTTCAAATTCAACCCCATCCCAGCGTCTAAACAACAATAAAAATAATGTGTATCTAGTAATTCCATTTCCCATAATTTCAGTTTTGTCGTTTTTGCTGGTACCCCAGTTCGGGTATCGGCCCATTTCGTGCGCATATCTCGCCTTCTCGTCCATTCTCCTAAGCCGGTCAAATGGGGGTGCTAACACTGAACATCGAGTGTCGAGAACGCGGCGTCAAGAAAACCATGCAGTTCGAGCCGCGCACTCTTGTCCACGACGCGTGCCGACTTATCCGCGAAAAGCTGGGTCCGATGGGCGAGAACAAGAATCGTGGGTGTTAGGGGGTTAAAGCACAAATACTTATGGTTCATATTTCTCATCCAGCAAACGATTACGGACTGTTCCGGCTGGAGGATGACCCCACCAAGTGTGTGTGGATGGAGAACGGACGCACTCTGGAGTACTACTTGGTCTGAGTTGGAATGCCATAAAGTGACTCAAAAATAATAATTTTATTGTTTCCATTTGAGATTCGGAACGGCGACACTCTGGAGTACAAGAACAAGATCCGTCCGTTGCGCGTGCGCACCTTGGACGGCGGTGCAGTGAAGACAGTGCACGTGGACGAGTCGCAACCGGTGTCCCAGCTGATGGTGGTGGTCTGCTCCAAAATGGGGATCGCCAACCACGAGGAGTACTCGCTGGTCAGAGGCCACCCCTCGGAGGGGTACGACCAACACGACGGAACGGGGGCGCACTACCAGAATGGGGCGGGCAGGACGGACAGGGAAAGGACGCCGTACAGCAATGGCGTGGATGGGGAGCACCAGCACGGAAAGGGCAAGCAGCGGGGCGGACTGGAGAACACCTTCATGAACACCATCGGGCGCAAGAAGGAAAAGCAGATCCAGCAGCTTAGGTTCCGACTAGTGGATGCATACAAAAGACACAATTCTGTTTAAAGGGCCAAGCTGCACACGGACGAGGAGATCCACTGGGTGGATCACTCCAAGACGCTGCGGGAGCAGAACATCGGCGAGGACGAGGAGCTGACGCTCCGCCGCAAGTTCTTTTTCTCCGACACCAACGTGGATACCCGCGACCCGGTCCAACTGAACTTGGTCAGTGCCCAAATATGTCCTCACCTCCCAGTTCCCACCATTTCTCCCTCCCTTGTGCTCAGCTGTACATCCAATGCCGGGATGGAGTGCTGCGAGGACTACACCCGGTCAGCCGGGACACGGCCATCAAGCTGGCCGCCCTGCAGTGCTACATCGAGTACGGGCCGTTCGAGGAGGGCATCCAGCGCAATGTGGACGCGAAGAACCTGCTGCCGAAGGAGTACGCGAAGGCGAAAGAGCTGGAGAAGAACATTGTGCAGGAGTATCGGGAGTTGATGTACGAGGACTCCGCCGCCCCCAAGAAGAAATACTGCGAGTTGTGCCAGTCTCTGCCCACCTACGGGGTCACCTTCTTCCTGGTCAAGGAGAAGCTGCCCGGCAAGAACAGGCTCATTCCCCGTTTGCTGGGCGTGAACAAGGACTCGGTGATGCGAGTGGACGAGCGAACTAAGGCCGTCCTGAAGGAGTGGCCGCTTGAGCAGGTTTGCCATAAAACAAGGTTTGCGTTGTTGATGAACTGTCGCAGGTGCGCCGATGGGCCGCCTCCTACAAGACGTTCACACTGGACTTTGGCGACTACAAAGACGGTTACTACTCGGTGCAGACATTGGAGGGAGAGCGAATAGGGCAGCTGATCGGCGGCTACATCGACATCATTCTGAAGAAAAAGCGCATTGTGGACCATCTGGGCATCGAGGGCGATGAAGGGGCTACCATGGTGGAAGGTTGTCATAGATCTTTTTGATCGTGCCAAATTCCGACTCCTCGTTATAGATATTGTTGCACCGGCCAAGGCCACTCTGATGGCCCACAGCGAATTGAATCCGGCCATTCCTGCGCAAGAAGGCTATTTCCCACACGGGGCACTCCGCTCCGCATCCGGCACGCCCGCACAACCACCGCAATATGGGGGCGTTAGCGGCATGATCATTGCCCAGGAGATGCCTAAGGTGAGAGAGAGAGAGTCGGTGGTCCCCTATTGGTTTTTTCCTGATCAGGGAGAGAGAGTGCGCTATTTGGACGCTCGAGAGCGCAGTCAACGGGCCCTTATCGGCACAATCGAGGCCACCATCCGAGCGGCGGAGGAGGCGGAAGAGGAAATCGCAAAACCGCCGCACATAGACCTGCCGCATTTCGGTGAGACACAGCGCCACTGGCGCGTCGAGGTGGAGAAGGAGGCGGTAGGGGACCGCCTGGCGGCGATGGGCGCGGCAACGGCGGAGGTGGTGCAGCTGACAGCCATCCCGGAGGAGGGTGACACTCGCGTGGGAAGTGCCATCGCCACCATCGGCTCAAATCTGCCGGAGATGGGTCGCGGGGTGCGCGAACTGGCCGCCCTCATGCCGGACGAACACCGCGCTGGCGATCTGGTGGACGCTGCTCGGAAACTCTGCGGCGCGTTCGGCAACTTCCTGGACAAAGTACTGGGACTGCTGAAGCAGATTTGCCACAACTTCTCCGCCAACTCAGGTGCACCCGGATCGACAGGAGAAGCGCGCCAACATTCTGTCGGCGGCTAGCCGCGTCGGAGAGTTGTCTCACGATGTCCTGAGCACAATGCAGGAGAGGACGGTGGAGGAGCGCACTTACCACGAGGAGTTAAATCGGCGAGCACGCGCTGTGGCCACCAGCACCGCCCAACTGGTGCTGCAGGCAAAAACGGTGTCGGCAGAGTGTGAGGAGCCGGCGCTGAAGGACCAAGTGATCCACAGCGCTATGAAGGTGGGGAGCGGGAATCTGGCCAAACTGAACTGTTGTAGACCGCGTTCGCGACCTCCGAACTGGTCGCCTGCACTCGTGTCGTGGGACCCACGATCGAGCACGCCCCGTGCAAAGAGCATCTCACCGAAGCGGCGCACAACGTGGCCAGAGCCGTGCACGACCTGCTCGAGGATGCGGGTAGCGCATGTCAACGAACCTCCTCCGTGGAGAAGGGACAAGAGCACTACGGAAATATGCACGAGGCGGTAATCTGGATCAAATTGGGCCTGCAGAGACATCCCAAATCGCAGGCCAATCGCGTCTCCGGTGCATTGGACAACCTGATCGAACATGTCCAGGAAGGGCCGTGGGGCTACCACCGCAAGACGACGCAGGACTACACATTTGAACGTAACACATAAACGGGGGAACTGAGGTTCTAGCTGGCAAATGGTTGCAGAGATTGTCGAATCTTCCAACCGGATAATCACGCATCCGGGTGGACAGCCTACTCAGTTTGTGCGCGATTCAGAGGCCGCCATTCGGTACTCGAAAAAAAGGATGTGTTTCTCTTGATTTTGTGCTCTAGTTCGTCACAACTGCTCGTTGACGGGATGGAGCAGGAGGCGAATCTAAGTCCAGCCGACCAGCGCGACAAATTGCTCAGTGCAGCCCGTAATAGAATCGATTTGCCTGAGATCCATGAACATCTCTGGGTGTTCTAGGTTCCGTGGCGCAGGCAACTTCATCGATGATTGACGCGACCCGCGAGTGTCAGAGCAGACCTGGGGAAGCGGAGCCGCAGATTGCGCTGAAGAGTGCGGCGGAGAATTTGGTTCAGGCAAGCACTTGGGGCATTTTTGGTCGCGATCTGTTCTTTTGTGAAGAGAAATGAGGGAACTGGCGATGAATAGCTTTTTAGTCGCAACACCGGAGGGGGTGACGGCGGCCGGCTGAGTGAGATTGTTGAGATTGGGTCGAGAGAGCAAAGCACAGCCAAACGCCCATTTGCCCGTTTTCACAACCTCATCTTTAATATTCAACCGAAAAGTCCATCCTAACCATTCTTCGCCTTCATTTCTCGCCTAGAACACATTGTTGTTTCTCTGTACGAGCCGAATCTTTTGACCAATTGGTGCCTTTTCCCACTCGCTTTCCCCTCTTCCCAATCCCACATATCTTCTCTCTCCCTGTCTTCCCACGTTTATACCATTTTCCGAAGGTGCCATTGGATTCAGTGATTCAATCGATTTTTCTGAGAAAAGAAACCGATGGCACTCCTGGTGGGGGGTCTGCCTCTGCCTGCCTTCTTCTTCTTGTCATTCGGCCAATGTTTCGCTAACTGCCTTTTCACTCGGCCCATCCATCCTTTTTCCTGCCTTCCTCCGATTTATCTTTTTGACAACAAGCTCACACTACTCCAAACCCGAAAATTGCTCCCTTTTCGATTTTGAACTGCAGACTTTCTCAAATCATCAACCAACACAAATAATGACTGCTATGCTGCAATAAACTGAAGGAGAATTTGACCTCTGGCACTGTTGGGTTGAGGAAGGGGATCGATCAATCGGCAGTTGACTGTGTATGGTGCAGGGCCTTCTCTCATCTCCTCCTCTTCCTTGCTTTTTAGGTAGGAATTGACTTTTTCAAAATTCGTTGCTTTGGTTGTTTGTTGCTTTCCCCTCACTCATTTGTTGTTGCCCTGCTGTGACCTGAAACCCGCTTGGCTTTGCTCTTCTCCACAGACCAACATCCAAGCCAACCCAATCGCAACCAACCAATCCACTCAGTCTGGCTGGCCAACGTTTCTGCCAATTTGTGATGTCCGTGTCCAGTTGTGTTTCGGCTGCAAAGCTGTTCGGAGTGCTTTGTCCTGATCGTGTATAAGTTAAAAACCAAATGTTGATGTTGGAGTGAAACTAGTGGCATTTCATGTTTTATATTTCGACTCAATTTGCAGGTGACGAATCAGGCGACCAGCGAACGCCAAATCCGCCAGGTTATCCAGCGATTGGAGAAAGCGGCCAAAGAAACAGCGTCGGCCACCACACAGACAATTGCGGCTGCCAATTCGGTGAGTATTCATTCATTCACTCTCTCAATAGTAGGTATATATGTTGATTGCTCGGTTGTCCAACAGGCCCGTCCACATATCCGAGCTCAACAACCACTCGAGCTGTTGGTGCGGGAGTGTGCGGAAACAAGTCGCTACGTTCCGCCGCTGATCCAGAGGATAAAGGAAACTCAGAATGCGAAGAATCCGGGAGAGCAGTTCCGATCGGTGAGTCGAGGGCTGTGAATGTCCAAAACTTTTTTCATTGCAGCAAGTTGGCCTTATTCACGAGAGCCAAGCGCTGGTGCAGCCCGCTTCACGACTGGTGGACATCAGTCGATCGACAGTGTCCCACGTGGGGGACAAGCACAGTGCCAGCTTGCTGCTGCACAACAGCCAACAGCTGTCCGTGCAGGTGGCCGAGCTGCGGACGGTACTGAACAACACGCAGCAGCTGGACTTCGGCCCGCAACTGGAGCACACCGAAGAGCTGATCCGATCACTGGACCTGCAGCTGCAGAGTGTTGCCCAGCGGGTTCGCTCCGGACAACCGATGCGTCCTTCGTCGCCGTCAATCAACGCAGAGAACGCGACTCGCTCCCTACGGCAGCAATGTAGACTGCTCAACTCCTCAATCGCACACATGGTCTCCGCCACACACACCAGCGACCGGCGCCAAGTGGGCGCCGCGGCACTGGAAATGGTGCAGGCGTTAAGCGATTTCACCGATGCGGTCGAGGACGTGGCCGCGACAGGCAGCAACAAGGAAACTGCACAAATGATCGAAAAGTGATTCGATTGTTTCGGATGACTCTTACTTTACTTGCTCTGCACAGTATGGTTCTGAACGCGCGGTCGGTGGTCCACGATTCTGGTCGTGTGTTCGACAGGGTGAGGGAGCGTTCGCCCTCTCCCCAGCTGGAGGAGGCTGCCCGTTCAGTGACCGAATCTCTGCGCAAAACTTTGGCCTGCCTGCCAGATAATGCGATCATCGACAGAGCGGTGCATAAAAACACCGGAACCCACATAGAGTCGACCATTCAGGAAGAGAAGATTCGTTCTCTCAACATCCAAGCGCAATCTGCCACTTCCCCATCGCCCGCATCTCCGACAGAGCTCCGCTCGTCGGCAAATTCGCTCATTGAGAGCGTCAACAGAGTGCCGATTTACGTCCACGCCCCAGTAGAGGAGTGTGCGAGGGGATTGAGCGAGTACACGAGCAACTACGGCAGATTCTACACGATCGTGAGCAGTTTGGCCAGGAAACTGCCGGAACAGCGCAGACAGCCGCTGCTGAAAGCGCTGAATAACGCAGGCGAGAATTCGCTGGAAGTGCTGAAGAGACTTCGCTCCTCTCAAGCCGACCAGAACAATGCCGCATCTGCACAGGTGGGGGATGAATTCCGGAAAATAAAAGTAACTGGATGTTGTGCAGGCACTCATTGTGTCGACACGTCAATTCGTCTCCGCCATCTGGACCGTTGTTGAACTGGCCGAAACCCACGGGAGCAGCGCTTGGATCCGCGAATGCGACCAGTCAATCCAGCAGATCCAATCGGTTCGCCACTTGTTCGGAGGTGCTGAGGGCGGCCCCGAAACAATGATGAGCGCGCTGAACGTGCCTCTGAACGGGAACAGCTACTACGAGTCACTGGCGGAAGTGACGAACGAGGCGCACAATTTGGGAGATGGTCTGCTGAATGCACAACATTTTTGCAATTTGGGTTCAGGCATGAATGGTTTGGCACACTTTGCACGCCGGGACGACACCGAACAACTCTGTCTGGCCATGAGAAAGGTGTCCAATGCCGTGTCCGGACTGGCGCAAAATGCCGCCCAATCAGTGGGTCCTCCCGGAAATAATACAATTACCTACTTTTATTTTTACCTTTCCGACAGGCCTACCTGATTGGAGTTGGCGACCCCCAGAGTGAGCCGGGACGCGCTGCCATTTACGACGTGGTCCATTGTGAGCGGTCGCTGCAAACCGTCAAGCAGATGACCGAACGGATTTACACGGGAAAGGGCGACAAACACCAAATTCTGAACGTACTGTCGTCCATTCTAGGCCCACATTCCGGTGCTCCACCCCGACCCATTTCAGGACACAACTGTAATCGCAACGCACGCCTCAACTTTGGCGAATATTTGTCGCAACGCGTCCGAAGGGTCCGCCAATGTCAGCGTGCGCACGCAGTTTGTGAACTGCGCTCGGGAAATCACGTCCATCACGGCGGCACTGATCACGGCAGTGAAGCGCTACGACCAATCGGAGTCGGACAGCGACTTGGCGGAGTGTTCTCTGCAGGCACAGAAACTGTACTCGGCAGCGGCCAACCTGGAGAAGTTCATCGACAACCCCGACTTTGGCGCAATTCCTGCCCGCATCTCCGTGGCCGGAAGACAGGCACAACAGCCGCTGATTCGGTCGGCTAGCAAGATGCTCGACGCCAGTTTAGAGATGATTACGTGGGTTGAAGAACCTTTGAGGTTTTCAATTTTATACGTGTTTCAGGACGGCCAAATCCCTTGACACAAACCCTTCGGATGCGACCACGTGGCAACAGATCTCGAAAAGTTCCAGCGTAGTCAGCGAATCCATCAAGCAACTTGTCGCCGCCATTCGGGACGAAGCGCCGGGACAGGCCGATCTGGACGCGGCGATCAGCATGTTGAGCCAACTGATCCAGCAGGTGGCAACATTTGCCCCTTTCCGGTGCTCATTTCCCGCCCAATTGGCACAGGTGGACAGCTGCAGCATCGCGGCTGCCCAGGACCAGCTGCCGCGAGCAGATGCCCCCGTGGAGAGCACCCACCAGCAGATTCTGCACAGTTCCGAGCAAATGCTGGCCGTGATAGACCCGCTGAAGATCGCAGTGAGTTTTTGAGTCGTTCCATCAATCAGCCGCATATTGTTGCCAAATGCTGACAACTCCCGAAAATCAATCAAAGCTTCGTGGGGATCTGGGGATGACATATTTTCTGAATGAAATACTCAGGCAATCAGCCACGCGGAGGCAATCGGCCGCAATGTGCGTCAACAACTCGCATCGGTGCAAACGCTCGTCACCGCGTGCATACAGGCGGCCTCCCTGTCGTACGACTCCCGCACCCAGACCAACCTTTTCGAGCAGTGCAAGACCGTGCTGGAGGCAAGCATCCAGCTCATGTTCGCCACAAAGGACTCGGGGGGCAACCCGAAGGCGGTCGAACTGCACACCATTGTGGAAGAGAGTGCGGAGCAGCAGCGCCTGGCACTACTCGATCTGCAGAGGCAGATCCAGTTGCTCGATTCCGAATCGGGCGGTGGGAACACAAAAATGGGAAATGAATGAATGAATAATCTTTCGAATCTGCAGCAGTCAACGGAATAATCGACAACATCTCGCGTTCGATCGCGGTCGCTGACCAGTCCCAGCGCGCCTCAACCACCGATTCGCTGGCGGATCTGCAGGCACGAATGGTTGCCACGCTGAACGAGATCAGCCAGACGGCCTCCGATGTGCCGTTGACGCAGCCGCAGGATTTGGGCCAGCTCTCGCTGCGATTGGCAGAGAGCTTCCGCAGCCTGGCCGAGGACACGCAAGTGGTGCAGAACTTGCTGAGTTCTCCAGAACTGGGCCAGCGAGTGAAAGTCGGGGTGCAGAAGTTGGGCACAGTTGGCATTGAGCTGGTCAAGTTGAGCGGGCAACGGCGCAGCTATCCGAACGATCAGGCAGGACTCGAGACAAGTGTCCCGCCGTAAATGACACACATTCAGCGAATCTACCAGCAACTCTCCCAACATGTTGTTTTGGTCCAAGAACGCGTCCGCGAAGTGTTGGCCATTCTCAGCGAGGGATCCCATGGCACACAGGCCTGCATCAACGCCGCACAGACAGTTTCCGGCATAATCGGCGATTTGGACACGACAATCATGTTTGCGACTTCCGGATCCCTGAATCCGCCAGTCCAGCAAATTGCGCCGATGCCCGTTGGCGGCAGGGAATTTGGCGATCACAGGGACGTCATTCTGAAGACGGCAAAAGTAAACAGTTCGAACCCACCATTCATCATAACACGCATTCAATGCTGAAGGCACTGGTCGAAGACACGAAAGCCTTGGTGAGTGGGGCGGCGTCCAATCAGGAGCAGCTGGCTGTGGCGGCACAAAACGCTGTCCGCACAATTCTGCAACTCACCGAAGCAGTGAAGAGTGGCGCTGCTACACTTTCCTCCGATTCGGCGGAGTCGCAAGTTATGGTCATCCACGCTGTAAGGGATGTGGCCGCGGCCCTCTCCAACCTCATCCAGGCGACCACTCATGCCTCCGGCAGGAGTCCCAATGACCCAGCCATCGGGAATTTGAAGGAGGCGGCAAAGGTGGGACCAATTGTCACGTTCGGGTCTGTGATTCTGGCTCCCCCCTCAGGTGATGGTCAGCAATGTGGGAAGCCTCTTGCGCGCGATAAAGACCGTGGACGACAGTTCCCAGCGTGGAGCTCAAGCACTCGAGGCTGCGGTGAACGCAATCGATATAGCCGTGCGGCAGTACGAGTGCAACGAAGGACCCAGCCGCCAGACGGCCAGCGCCGAGGATGTGATAAGGGCGAGTCGATCTGTGACGCAGGCAGCGACAAAGGCGGCCGGCGCCTCCAGTCTGCTGCACCAGGAGAACATCATTGCGGCGGCAAATCTGGCACGCCAGTCCGTCAGCGATTTGCTGAGCACCACAAGGGCAGCGGCCCAAAATGCAGACAACGCCGAATTAAAATACAGAATGCTGAACAGCGGAAGAGAAGTACACGGGAGAAGTGGAATATTTGAGCGAAAATAGTGATTTCAGGTGGCCCTTCAAGTGAAGCATTTGTTGGCCACTCTTCACCAACTGATGTCGAAGCCGGACGATCCCGCAATGAAGACTGCAATCATCGGGGCTGCCAATGAAATTGCAAATGTCCATTATCCACGTCTATTTGTTGTTTTTCAATTGTTCTTCATTCAGGTGGTCGGCGATTTGGCGCAGTGCAGTGAGCAAATGCGTACGGTCGCCCCGATTGGTGTGGAAGAACAGCATGCAATGGTGGCGGAGAACGAGTTGCGCGTGGCGGCCAGCTCCCTTGAGGCAGTTTCCCACAAACTTGCGCAACTTCGCCCACGCCAACAAGTCCACGTAATCACGTTTTTCTATCAAATTCAGTATTTTCACGGCACGACACACGATTGTTGCCTCTGCATTGACCGCCGATGGGGCAAGCTCGATTCTGATATGTCTTGTATTCTTGGGTCTCGAGGTCAGAACCCAAAATGCAGGGCATATCCGAATCGGGTGTCAGCCAGCATTATTCCAGCGCTAACATTCTGCTCAACTGCACAACAGAATTAGAACAAAAATGATTTAACAAAAAGTCGGTTATTTTTTATTTATATTTACTTTAGAAACCGGACGAGAACCAGACTTACGACGAACAAATCCTTTCATCGGCCAAATCAATTGCCCAGGCGGTGCAAACACTCGTGAAGGTCAAAGCCAACCGTTTGAGAATAATCGATTGAGGGATCTTAAAGTTTCAGGCCGCTTCTTCGGCACAACAGGAACTTGTGGCCCAGGGACGAATGTCCGAGCCCAGTCCCACGCAGACAAGTGACGAGCAACAATGGACTGCCGGATTGGTGTCGGCTGCCAAGCTTGTAGCGGCAGCCACAAGTCAGCTGTGCGAAGCAGCAAATGGACTCGTGCAAGGCCACTCAACCGAGGAAAAGCTGATTGCCGCGGCTAAACAGGTAGGCATTTGAACGAAGATTGATGCCAAGCAATTCTCCTTCTATTATAGGTCGCTTCTTCCACAGCCCATCTGCTGGTTGCGTGCAAAGTGAAGTCGGATCTGAACAGTCGGGCCATGCAGCGACTCCAAAGTGCTGGACATGCGGTGAAGACGGCCACCGAGCATTTGGTGAATGCGGCCAGACAGGCGATAACGGTAGAGGAAATGACAAATTAACAAATAATATATGTGACATAGATGTACAACTTCCAAATTTTAGGAAGAGGACTGCCGCGGATTAGTAATTTCGGAAAGTGAGTTGTTCGAAAAATCGGACAGCAAATTCCAATTTGCCCTTTCCAGAAATGGTCACTGGCATCGCCCAAGTGATGGACGCGCACGAGGAAGTCTTGCGGAAGGAGCGCGAATTGAATGAAGCGTAAATATGTAACTAATGAACAATTTTTACACAATCAAAAAATCAAGGCGCGTTCGTCTTGCCCAATTGAACCGATCGCGCTATGAAAAATCGCCAGAACCGGAGCAATAATAGTGGCGAAATAGGAGGAAGAACTGTAACTCTAGGATACTGGGATCGATGTTAGTTTATAGTTTATACAATCAGCTGTCCATATCTTTTTGCTTTTCCTATTGTCCCGCAATTAATGCATCTGCGCCAATTTGTTGCCTTAAACGGAGGCTATGCCCGCTCATAAGTCATTTCCACCCAGAAAGCCATTTCATAGCAGCATAGCCGATTTCATCCATTCTTTCGCATTTTTTAGTTCTCAAGTGCTTAATATTTCTTACATTGTGTTCCCCATCTAAAATTTTCATTTTTTTATATCATATCACGTCATTTCCCTTATCCGCAAAATTCAACTTTGCATATATTTTATAAAATACTAATGTATTTGGTTGAGTAAAAACGGTCTCACTAGACTTAATTTTGAAAACGATCCATATAGTCTTTGTTTGGATAGGTCTCACTCCAATTCCTTTTTACCTTTTTAGTATTTATTAATCGCATACTGAAAGAATTCTTTCGACTATCGTCGGTCTCCGTCCCTCATCCCGGAAAGAATTATAATTTATAAACATATACGAACAGGTTGGCGTGGGCACCGCAGATAGTGAACTTTGATTCCAACGAATTGTAGAGTACTCCGTTGAGAATGGACCGATGATAAACGTCAAAATTTGATCCACCGCTGTCGCCGGCAATAAATCATTCGATCACTCATTTGGCTGCCTTTAAATAAAACAGACTTAGCGGTCTCCGAGCTGAACCAACGGGCCACATCGCGACAATCTGAGAAACCCAAATTAAATTCCCGTTTCCGTGCCTGAATTATAATTAATTGTTCCGCGTTTCATTCGAAAATGTCGCCAAAGGTCGTTGCGATTTTATTTAATAACTCTTGGATTCTTTTAGGATTTTCTGAACGGCGCTCAGAACGGAAACGAAGGCCAAGAAATCAAGCGAATAACGTGCATTGGCGCCGGATATGTGGGCGGCCCCACTTCCGCGATGATTGCGCACAAGTGCCCGGACATCCAAGTCACGGTCGTGGATATGAACAGTGCGCGGATTGGCCAGTGGAATTCCGACGTTTTGCCTATTTATGAGGTAATCAGGGAGCACAGAAGAACATAAGGTGAACATTGTGTTAGCCCGGTCTGGAAGAGATTGTCTCGGAGTGTCGCGGACGCAATCTGTTCTTTTCTGAAGATATTCCGAAGGCAATCTGCGAAGCCCAGCTGATATTTATGTCGGTCAACACGCCCACTAAAACGTATGGGCGCGGACGGGTGGGTTTGTTTGCACAGCCATAGCCGACCAAAAACTACGCAGTTTTCTAGGGAAGAGCGCCCGATCTGCGTTACATGGAGTCTGTGGCGAGAACAGTTAAATTGATTTACCTAATGCATCAATCGCAACAAAACAAGTGCCTCATTAATCATTCGGCTACAGATTGCCGAGCATGCGACAGGACCGAAAATTGTGGTGGAGAAGTCCACAGTGCCCGTTAAAGCGGCCGAAAGCATTCGACACATTTTGCGCGAAGCGGAGAAACTGAATCCGGAACGATTTTCATTCCAGGCAAAATCGATAGTTCTACTTTTCGAATCTATTTGATTCAAGGTCCTCTCCAATCCCGAATTCCTGGCAGAGGGGACAGCAATCGGCGATTTGGCGAATCCAGACCGAGTGCTGATCGGGGGTGAGCAGACCAAGGAGGGACTGGCCGCAATTGCCCAGCTGGTGTCGATCTACGAACGATGGGTTCCCCGAGAAAACATCATCACAATGAACACCTGGTCCTCAGAACTCTCCAAATTGGTTCGCTTAGCTCAATTCCCGCACCCGTTTTTTGGCAATTAAGGCCGCCAATGCCTTCTTGGCACAGCGAATCTCCAGCATCAACTCAATCTCGGCCATTTGCGAGGCAACTGGCGCCGATGTGAGCGAAGTGGCAAATGCTGTCGGAAGAGGTATTCGGCGCGAAAGGGGCGAAAGTATTTTTTATTTACAGATTCGCGAATTGGAGACAAATTCCTAAATGCTGGCATTGGCTTTGGAGGAAGCTGTTTCCAGAAGGATGTCCTGTCCTTGGTCTACCTTTGCGAGGCAATTACCCAATATTTCAGCAAATAAGCAAATTCCCAATTCAAGGTACTTCACCTTGGCCAAGTAGCCGACTATTGGATGCAGGTAGTCGCCCATTTCGAATCCTAATGTGCGTTTTGAAGGTAATCGAAATAAACGACTGGCAGAGACGACGATTCTCCGACAAAATTGTGGCCGAACTCTTCAACACGGTGGTGGACAAGAAAATCGCAATGCTTGGGTTTTCCTTCAAGAAGAACACAGGAGACACGAGGTTGGGGAATGGATCCGGCGGTGAAACGAAAGCCCTTTAAGAGAGTCGTCCGCTATTTACGTGGCCAAACACCTCTTGGAGGAGCACGCCCATCTGTCCATTTACGACCCGAAAGTGCCCAAACCGGTGGTTCGTCAAGAACTGGAAAAGGTGGTCGAAGGAGACGCCGGTAATTCAATTAAGTATATTGCCGAACTGGGCTAAAGATCCTAATTAGAAACGGTGAACGAATTGGTCACCTTGTGTGAGTCACCATACGAGGTAGACATGATTATTTACAAGCACACATCCACACTTCTTGAAGGCGGCTGATGGCGCCCACGCAGTTGTGATAATGACCGAGTGGGACGAATTCAAGGTGCCTGCCCAGTTTTGTGCCAAACAAAGTACACGACGGATTCAGGAGCTGGACTACCAGAAGGTGTACAGCAGCATGAAGAAGCCCGCCTGTATGTTCGACGGGCGCAGAATCGTGGACCAGGTTTGTTTGAGGGCTCTGCCTAAATTTAGTACCTCTGACCGGTGTCAAGGAACAACTCCGCCAAATCGGCTTTCGAGTGTTTGTGATCGGCTCAGCCTCCGCCCAATCACTTAACTTTTTCCCCTGAACCTCCGACCGAAAGCCCACACACATAAATAATAACACACACCCAACAATGGAATACTTACAGCCCTTGCAGAACTCTTACCCATTTCGGATGCACAATAATACACACTTTACCGCATAATAATTTCTACACATGTAATTTGAGACTAAATTGACCAATAAACATTGAATATTTGTCGGACATTAGCCTTTGGCAAAACCTCGGAGACTGTTCATGCCTCGTTCTCATAATAGCTTTCCTGGTCGGAGATTATCTGGAATTGCACAACAAATGTTGTCTTGGCTATTAAAATAAATTACAAAAAACTCCGCAAAGACGCTTTGGCCGTTCTGGGGAATTAGTAGTTGGGTGGAAAGGACGCCCCGGTGGTCGATCCTTATTGACAGTCTCTCGCACAATTTAATGGCCTCCGTCATCCGTTTGAACAGGTTCATCCGGTAGCGGTTCTGCACCCTGCCGTCGATGCAGTTCAGAGTTTGCAGCTGTTCGGACGTCGACGGAACCTCCACCTGTCCATTCCGGTTTATTTAAACGCAATCGAAGGGCACCTTCATTTTGCCGATCTCGCCGCTCACGTAGAATTGCAAATAATTCGGGGTGAACGTGATGACGATGGATTCGGCCGAGTCGTCCAGGTTGTGCATGAGCTCCCTTACCGGATGGGGGAAGATGATGGCCTTGCAGACCACGCGGCTGTTGTTGTAGTCGATGTCCAGTTGCTTTCGATTTAATCTCCAATTGGTCAACCCCGGTTAGAACTCACATTTCCGAGTACCAAGGTCCTAATTTCAACTTGCACACAGATATCTGAGTGCACGCCAAACTTATTATATGTGACTGGGGTTTATTGTTGTTACCTTCGTCGGTCAGGTTAACGAATAGCGGCTGGCCGTGTTGGTGCCACCAAATCCGCAAGTCAGTGGTATTGCTGCAGGAGAACTGACAATTTTTGCAATCAAATATCAAATACAAGTATAAACCTCGTAAAAATGTTCAATGTTTCCTGTTCAAAGGAAATGGATTAGCCAAGGATCAGCTTAATTGCTGCATACCAAAAGTGGTTTAACCGGAACTTTGACTTGGATGCCGCCAGCAAAGAGAGCGGTATCATCAGGGACCACATTGTAGTTGAATTCGGCGAAATGCTCCCGTTTGAGGTAAATGTTCGCTTGAAGGTTGTACTGGTCGTCGGTGCTCAGACGAATGCCCTCGTTGGTGACGTTAAAGACGCAATGCTGAACCGTTTTCCAATTTGAAACGGACAAACGGGAAAGTATGGGACCTACCTCTCTGAAGGCAACGCACTTCACAACTTGGTACATTTCCTTTGCATTGTGCTTCAGCACGAAAAAGAGAGGTGCATTTTGGTCGTCGTCATCTCCAGCGGATTTGTCGCGATTAGAGTTCAAATGTGTTGTCGTCGCCGCCTGTTGGCTGAAAGTCCCTCCTCCATTCCTGACACCGTCTTCTCCATCCCTATTTGTGTTTGTGCCATGCGAAGTTCCGTGTGTTTGGTCGGACTCTGAATATTGTGCGCTTTCCGAATCCCTTTGCGTTTGACGGTTTGGATCCTGTTCCATTTGCTCTACGTCTTCTTCAAAGTCGTCAAAGTCCATTATTATTTTCTAATTTTAATACTTTGATGCGCTGTAAATTATACATTTTGAGTCATTGATTCAATTAGAATTTATAATCATTAATCATTACTTCATCAATCAATTTTACGTGCTATCCGATTACTAGTTAATTCGCTACCAAAGGTGATGTAAAAAGCTACCAAATTGCAATAACCTAAATGGTCAAATCTTTGCTTTTAGCAATTTTGGTTTTATTTCAAAAGTATTTTTGGCGCCAAAATATCACAATTTTGAGTCGGACCGTCGGACGTGGTATTTTTTCGCCGCCATCTATTTTGAAGTGACGTCACTTTAGAGTGGTCACAGTGACAGTGATAGTGACAGTGACGTCACTGTGATCACTTTCACATCCCATTTTCCAATTATGACTGTGACATAACTTTGGTGACATCGATTTCCCAAATGTCACTGTCACTGTCACTTTAGCAAAAAGTGATGTCACTTCAACACTGTCCCACCCCCACCGATTAACATTACCTATTTGGCAAAAAATTCTGTCGGCAAATTATTGTACAAGGCGTAGCAAAACTTTGCACTACCAATTGTTTATGTATAAAAAATTGAAACAATATGCATGACAACGATAAATCCGAGGTAAAATCAATTGTTATCACAAATATGAGTGATGTTGATAAAATTAAGATCTGGATGACTAATCATTCCTTTGACAAAGCTTTCTTGGCTAAAGCGGGATAATAACTAGGGTTGTAAAATGGTAAATTTACCGGTAAAAAATGATTTTTTACCGCCCCTTATAGGATCGGTAAAAAATAAGATTCACTTCTTGGGAACCGAATTTTTTTATTTTATGGTTTTAGCTTGTACAATTGAAGATAGGAGGCTGTTCCAGCAGTTAAGAGATCTGTTTATGAAAGAGTTTGTTGTCTTAGATTTTGAAAACGATTTAAATGATATTTTAAAGCATATGAGAGCATTTGAACATTCTATAAAGCATATTCATTTTTTACCGCATATTTACCGATTTTGAGGTTTTTTACCGGTAAATTTACCGAATCATTTTTTACCGGTAAATTATACAACCCTAGTAATAACGTAATAAGTTGATTTTAAAATTTTAATTTTTAAATATTAAATCATATGCAGACTTGCAGACTTTTCAAGTTTTCATCTGCCCATGGTTCATCCATCACCTCATCAGTCATCAGGTCATCACACTCTTGGATGGAAGGCTGGCTTTGGCTTTCACCAATGGATACTGCCTGCCAGAAGCGAAAGATCGCCATCTTCCCATGGGAAATGAGCGAGATGGGGGCAATGCAAATGTGCTGGCTGCTGAGCAGATGATGTTCGCTGTATGCAAATTATTATGCCCAAACTCAAAGCACCATTTGAAGACATCGATTAGTGATGTCTTCTTTCAAATTCGAACTTTCCGGAATGCTATGTTGACTCGATGCTTAATTTAATCTATGCATAGTTCCCTCGTCCACCCCATCACTCTCCATTGTCCAATCCCTCTGTATTCGTTTGGGCATGAAAATTTTAATTAAATAGGCGACAGGAAGTGCCGATCTTTTTGCACACTACTCCCCCAGATGCCGCTTTGTTTGCTCTCGTGTGGCGGGAAATGTCCTCTCCCCCCTCTGCCACTCCACTCTCATTTCCGCAACCTGCGTGCGCCAATTCAATTCCTTTGCCTTTGCCTTACTCCGATTTGCGCGAGCAAAGCGAAGGAAGCTTCGCCCATTCCCCAGCCCAATATCAAGTTCCCCCTCTATTCTCTGTTCGCATCTCCACATCTCATCATCCCGTCCTCCAATTCGCCCATCGAGTGCTCTTGATTATGATGCCCTGCCGAGCCGTGAGGAACGACCAAGAACCAAAGCCCCTTAGCCGGCCCACATCCCCTCCGCCGACTGACCATTGACCAACAACATCTGTGCCGGCACTCCAGTCCCAAACGGAATTGATTAGCCCCTCTCAGTTCCCCAGTCCGCTACAAACCGAGCCGTCTCGTCCATTCATTAGCTGTTTCAGTTTCCACATTTTCCAATTACTTTTTCAACAGCATCTGCAGTTGTTGGCCAAATCCTCGAGTTCTGCTCGCCTCGCACAATTCCAAATATCTCCCACTAATTTGTTCCGATCTCCCGCTGTTTGGCCAATCCACAATCGGCGGCACTCCTCCTTTTCCGCGTTGAACCTTTTCATTCAAATGACCCTCAATAATTGATGCGTAAACACACTTTCGACCGCTTGAGGACTTTTAGCCGTTGTCCTGGGGATCCTTTATGCCTTCCGAATTTGCTCTTGGACCCCCTTGTCCCGGCCAGAACAGCCTAGGGGCCTGTCCAAAACATTTGTCCCTCCCCACCTCAGCTCACCACTGCTGATGACCCAACCGGCTCAGTGCCACACTCAATCTCCCCTTGCCCGGATCCAATTCGTCATTCCGCCTGTCACAACAACCAGTTGAGGCTGAAGATCAAATGGCCCCGCGGGACGGATGTCTCCCCCGTCCTTTGGCCCTCTTCCGGCCGCGGATTGTCCGACACATGTAGAATTGTATGCGGACAATTATTTATGGCCCACCCGGCGGCAAAGTTGGCGCCGCCAGAGCAGGACTCGGTTTTATCTTTTATCGCGCCACTTCTCCAAGATGGGCCCCTGCCTGGCGTTTTTGTTGGGAAAATAGCTCTTTAGCCGAAATTAATTTGCCGCCGCCCGTCCATCGATTGTCCCTCTTGGTGTTCTGGAACACTTCATTTCCCCCACCCAACCCCCGACAACCCATAATTTGATTCCCCCAATTCCACGGCCCTCCAGTCCACTTCCCTCCGACTGTCCACTCCAAGCGAACGTTGGCCACAGCGGTCCCAATTGGACGCTCGTTTGCACCATCTATGGCGCAATTGCCGCCAAATTGCCGCCGCGGTCAAATGTGCTCTTCCCAATTAGATTGATGGACAAGGGCAGGCGGCCGAGTGCAAGTCGAAAAGCGAATGAATTCCGTTGGCCTCCGTCCATCCCATAAATGAAAAATGTTTCTGCTCGTCCAGCTGTGCGAATTTTTACAGAAGTAGGGGCCTTTCTGATGCGCCCAATGTGCATCATTTGGACACGGGGCATCCCATCTGTCAATGATTGCGTCGGTCTGCTGTTTGTTGCCCTTCCCCGTCAAAAACGCCCATAAATCGATTCATTGCCCGCCATTCGGCGGAAACAACAAACAACGCCATCCAGCACCCCATTCCCATTTGCTCGCCGGTTATGGGCCACCGCAGCACATAAACTCCTGCTGCCTTCGCCGGGCGGCTCTTTGCCCTCGCGGCAGTCAGCCCCCGCCCTCGACTCTCTTCTGTTGTGCTGCCCCTTCATTTCCATTTCTTTTCTTCTGCCCAAAATTGGGGGTTGGCGCCGTCAAAGCGGGAGAGGGAGTTTGGCCCATTCCGAGCCGCGAGGGCCTGAGGGAGGAAATCCCCGCCTCGGCCCCCACTTCATTTCGCACTCTCCCGAGGGCTGTCGCCCGCCCAAAACAATTCCCCCGAAGCCTTCCTTTCCCTTCTCGGCCATAATAAGGCGTCAGGCAGTGCCTTTTTTATCGCACCGCAATAAAATCAACGCCCCTTTAATCGGCCCATTCGCTGGAAGTGGCGGAAATTCGGCCGGGAAGAGCCGATTGACTGTGTTTGGCTCCAGTTTGAGGAACACCCGCGACAGACAAGGCATCGATTGCGCCAGTTTGTTGTCCCTCCCAGTCCCCCACATTCGCTAATGGCCATCGGCCTCTCCCTTTTTTGCTTTGCTCCCTCTGGCACGGCCAAAGGCTGTCTGTCCTCCCGACTGGAGGCGAGAAAGGGAAGTGAGGGAAATTAGCGGGGGAACAAATGTTTATGAAGTTTACGGGAGAAGTGACGGCAGAGGCCGGGGGAGGGGGAGTGGAGTCGGGATTTATGGGCCGAACAAAAATATTGCCAATAAGCGGCGGACGGGAGAGGAGAACTCACTTTTTGCAGCAAAACAAACGACACACACATTTTGCGGCTTACCCGCATTTCCCCCGCCCCATCATCTTTCCGTTCGTCGTCTTTAAGCCACAGCGAGAAGAGCGCCACTGTCGGTGCTGTGTGTCCGTTTCCCTCTGCCCCCGCCTCTCCGCCGCTTTATCCGTTCCCCAAATATTGTTAATTTGTGTGATCGCCTTTGCAGTGCCCATCCCCGAACAAAACTAACCGAGACTGCCCAACCACCTGCACTTGCCTGTGCCTCATTCCCCGGCCCCGAATGCTGGCCAGCCCCGCCCCGGGCGGCGACTCCAGCGGCGAGAGCGTGGTGGCGGTGCCCGTCTGGCCGGACGGGGGCAGACAGATCGCGATGGAGCCGATTCCGGAGGACGAGGAGGAGAACGGTGAACCAAAACGGGGAGTGCTTGCTGTTCGGGTGGTGCAGGTGCCTCTAACCTCTGAAAAAGCCTCTAACCTATCGGCGGGCGCACATCCAAATTCCACCACTTCAAAGCTCAAATAACGTTTTATGCAAACCGACAACACTTTCGTGTCCCCAACGTGCAGATTGCAGACCAGACCCGGTCCCGCCTCATTCCCCAACTTCAGCGCTCTCTCCCAGCACCTCCTCGCTCGTGATGGTCCAATCCAAGACTTCCAACGGCCTTCCCGCGTCCGTCCAGTCCAACCCGGAATCGCCGACCGGCACAACGGCCAGGCGGATAACGGAGTCCAAGCAGCGTCTGAAAGAGGTCTACACCACGGAGGAGGTGGACACACTCGTCAGGTAAGCAAAGGGCGGCATGCACATGCACCGGTCCCCGGAATCCCCAATCCCCAGTTCCACCTCTCGCTTCCAACCCCAGTCGTTCCGTCCATTCTCCTGGTCCCTCCCCCATCAAATTCCCTTGAGTTGTTCCAGTAGGAAGGAGGCAGTTGATTTTATTGTGCGAAGATCGTCGTTTTTTGCCCCCGCCCCACCTCAATTTTGGCGAATTGGGGAGTGACGATGGACGTGGGGAAGGGGATTGAGCACACCACCAGCGCCGGACTCACAAAGGGAATAGTGGATGGGGAGAAATGTGAATATGTGAATGGCGGGGGCGCCGATTTGCGCAATGCAAATTCATAATAATGACCGCACGCGTCCTCGAAAGCGCGAAAAGCTGCCGCAGATCGATGGACATTCATTCTCCCCCCTTGGTGTGCCTCCGCATCCCTGTGCTCTGGCAGATTGTTTTGCCTTTCCCTTTCGATCAGCAGATTTCGCAACTTGTCGAGGTCCTTTGGTTTTCGGATTATGCTTTTGCGGGGATCAGTCAAAGCGAGGGCCAACAGCAGCGGCAGAGGGGACAGGGGGTGACGGCCTTCCGCCGCTGAGGAGGTCGAGAGGCTCTGCTGAGAGCGAAAGGGGAGGCTAGAGAGCAGCGCAGGGGAGGGGCAGAGGCAAAGGCAAAGGTGTGGTCGGCGGACATTTGCACACTCGCTCCCGCAACCGGCGCTTTCCCCCACCGCCGGCCGACTGCCTCCCTTCTCCCACCGTCCGTCCGTCCCTTGTCCCCCGTCTGTGGTCGCTTGTTGAGTCAAAACACGGGGAGAGAGGCAAACCAAAGGCAAACCAATTGACCGCGACCACAACTAGTAACCTCAAAAACGCAGCCAACCGCCGATCCGCCGCCCATTTCCAATAAGGCCTCTGCCCCAATGTCAAATGTGTTTTTTGTTGTTTCTCTCCCCACCCCTGTGATGGTGATGGCCATCGCTCTCGAGTGTCCGCTGAATTCCCTTTGTCCTTTGTGTGCTATTTTTGCGGGGAAACTTCAAATGCGGGCGAAAAATGCAAATGCGGGAGACTCATTCAGGAGGGACCAGGGACTCTTGAAGGGCCGCAATCAATCGGTGAACAGAAAATTCACTTTCACTCGCACATTTCGACGCATTAAAAGTTCCAAAGCCAATTGAATGAAACGGCCGTTCCCCAAGGGAAAGGGCGATTGGGGGAGTGGTGCCCCACTTCGGCCGTTTGTTTGTCTTTCCAAATAATATTTTGGGCGAACGGATGGATCATCCATCCAGCCCCAACCGCCTCTCCAGCCCTCCCCCCGATGACTGACTGTTTGTTCCCCCAAAGTGTGAACAATCCCGCAATTGTCTCTTTGTTCCTCCCAAATGAGGCTCCGTTCCCTCCCCAATTTTCCAATTTGCGCCAATTTGTCCCGACCTCCTCCGTCCTCTTCCCCCCTCGCCCATTTGTGTGTCCACTCGCAAAACATTCTCCGCTCCAGTGCGTTTATTTCCGTCTTATCAGCGGAATTAATCCCCAACTACCCTTGGCCACTCACCGTTTCGCAAACTCCCCAAATGCAGCCCTCCCTTCAGCACTCTGCCCAAAGACTCCGTGCCGCTGGAATGGGACAACTTTTCCTCCGAAGAAGTGGTCGTTGACCCAAAGTGAGGGCACACAGAGCCAGGCATTCGGGTCTCACGTCCATTTGCGCAGAATGGCCCACACCTACGTGACCGAACTGGTCGGCGGGATGCCCTCGGCCAGGGCCACCAAGTACTCGTACACGTACGAGTCCAGGCTGGAGGAGGGGGGCGACGGGGCGGGGGAAGAGACCGAGAGCGAGCTGCGCAGAGAGGAGCAGCAAAGGCAGCTGACCAGGGAGGTGCAGCTGGGCGAGGACGGGGTGGAGAGGCACTGCACGTCCACGCAGAAGGTGGGACGGGGACTGCTCTCATGGTCCATCGCCCACTCGGCTGCAGGTCACGCGGGTGACCAAGATAACGACCACTCGGCACGTGAAGCAGATCCCCGTGGAGCCGGGGGACCTCTTCTTCGACGCGGACGGCAACCCCATCCTGAACGGATTCGACGGTACTCCCCTGCCCTGCTCTGAGGTCGCCTCAGCCAAGCGAGTTTCAGCTCAGAACCTGTCCCGGCCGAGCACCAACACCGACGAGGACGACTTCGCCGCGTCTCCGGCGGGGGCCGGACTGGACGGCTCGGTGGGCATCGACCTGAGCAGGACGTACATCTCGGAGAGCGAGCAGTACTACAGCTCTCCGCCCACCACGTCCACAGCCAGACAGGGCGAGTCCTCCTCCCAGCAGTCGGTGTCCCCGCCCAGCGACCGCTACTTCACCTGTACGCCAGACCCCAATTGGCATAACTCTGCGTCCGCTTCAGCATCGCCCAGTGCCCCCGGCGTGCCCCAGGTGGAGTGATATTCATCCAAGTGGGGCGGGGGTCGTTTCATCCCCACCGTTTCATCCCCAGGTGACGGACCTGACCGACTCCACGGTGTCGCTGGCCTGGTTCCGACCCGACTTCGACGGCACCTCCGGTCCGCTGATCGGCTACCGAGTAGAGTTTCGACGCTCCGAATTCGACGACTGGGACCCGGCGCACGACGATCTGCTCGGGGAGACGGAGTGCAAAAGTGAGCAAACGGCGGGGAAGGGGCAAAAGCAAAAAGCACAGGGCAGGGACAGACAGGGCTGGCGTCTTTCTGCCGCTGATTATTCACTGCTCGCCCCTCCAAAAATCGATCGCCGAACCACAAAACGAAGCATTTCCACATTTTTATTCTGTTCCCTTCCTTTTTTGCCTCTTCACAGGGGACATTCACGCAAAGGGGAGGGCACATCCCTTCGCCAGTCTGAATGAGTCAGTGCGGAGTCAAAAAGTCATTCCAACTGAAACATTCCAAAAGTCTCAACAAGCACAATGCTCACCCGGGCCCGGCAAGAGTCGGTGGAATATTTGCGCGAGGAATTCACCGGCAGCACTCTGCTGGTTGAGAGGCGACTCTGGGAAACAAGTTCGGGTCCTGGCCTCCTCCCTCCCGTCCGCGCAATTCCAAATTCGTTTGTTGCAGTCACCAACCTGGACCCGGAGGAATGCTACCAGTTCCGGGTGCTGGGCGCCAACATCTCCGGATTCGGAGCCCCCTCTTCCGCGTGTGCGCCCATCCAGCTGCGGAAGGCGGGCGCGACGGCGGTCGAAGGCAAGTGCCAACCAACACATTTCTGGCATTTGTCTTTCCCTTTTTGATGGGGAAATTGAGAGGTGTGGGAAAGAGAGGCAAACAAACGAATGTCAAGGTTGAGTGTGAAGGGTGACAGGTGGCGGGGAGATGGATGATAGATGATGCGAATCGAACGCGAAAACAAGCCGAAATGTGCAAATGTTGCAGAAGAGGGGCCTCCGCCCCCTGGGCGCCCCCAAGTGCTCAGCGTGGAGGGGGACAGGGCCGCCATCGAGTGGAGACCATCGCTGGCAGACCCGTCCGTGACCAGCGTCAACGGGACCGGGAAAAGGGAGTTCGGGAGGGCGCCGGCAGTAGTCGGATACTTGGTGGGCACGGGCGACGGGCAGGGAGAGGTGTGGATGTGGGCCGTTTGCAGGTGGAGTGCAGGCCGGAGGGGGCCTCCAGCTGGCTGTCGGCAAACGACCGTCCCACCAGAGAGCACAGATTTCTCGGTGAGTCCCCTCCCCCATTTGCCCGTCTTCATCCGTTTCAGTGCAAAATCTGCGTCCGAACGGGGAATACGAGTTCCGAGTTCTGGCCTGCGACCAGCTGGGCCGCCAGTCGGCCAGCCCCTCCTCCGGCTTCGTGCGCATCCGGCCGGCAGTGCCAGTTCGCCAGCAGAGCGGCACCATCCCCACAAATGCGGCGGCACCGGACCCGCCTGGGAGGCCAAGGGTGGGCGAGGGCCCTTTCGGGCGGACACTTCATCTGGGCCAATCTCTGCAGCTGCTGGAGAGCGGTCCCGACTGGGTGCACCTGCACTGGGACCCGCCGTCGCCGATGCCCAGCCAGCCGATCGCCTACTTGGTGGAGATGCGCCAACCGGCGGCGGAGTGCTGGACCGCGCTGGGAGAACAGCGCATCGAGGGCGCGGACGAGGAGGACGGCGGGGGACTGGTCAGCAGCTCGCTGGACCACTTCATCGGTGAGTGGGTTTGTCCCACTGCCCACTGCAGTCACTCCCCAGCAGACCTCCAGTCCCCTCCCATCCACATCCATCAGCCCTTCTCCCGTTTCCCATGCCTCCAAACCTAATGGGAGAGGGAACACTTTCGGCGCTGGGTGGGCGATGTCATTCCATTAGGCGGGAAGCCAGCGCGATGAGATGGGGGACTGCCGCTGCTCTTTAACCCATTTCTCGCATTTCCCTGTCAACCCATTATTGCATTATGTCAGCCAAACTCCGCCACTTCCAGTCCGCCGCTGCTTTTAAGTCACCTGCCTTTCAGTGGAGAATCTGTCCCCGGAAGTGGACTACGAGTTCCGAGTGTGGACCGTGTCGCTGGTGAACGCCCTCCGCTCCGCCACCGCTTCCGCCGTCTCCGAGACTGTTCGCCTCCGAACCGCAGATTGGTCCCTGAGCAGCGGTCAGCCGCAGCAGTCCGTCCCCAGCAGACGTCCCCCAGAGAGGCCCGCTGCGCCCGAATACCTCGGTGGCTCCAGCACAAGGTCTAATGCATGTGTCTGTTCTCCAGAGTACGACGGCGGCACCAGTCTGACGCTGTGCTGGCTGCCGGCGAAGAGTGCGCTCCCGGTGCAGGGGTATGAGCTGGAGTTCCGCGACATGATGCAGGACACCGAGCACTGGTACAAGATGGCCGACCAGCTGGTCCGCGCTTGCAAGACCACGGTCGGGTACCTGCTCAACGGGCACCAGTACCAGTTCCGGATATGCGCCAAGAACGCGGTGGGCGTCTCACCACCCTCGGACCCGTCTCCTCTGCTGACCATCGGGGCGGCAGAGGCGCCCAAGCACCCGCCAAACGGCAAATACATGGAGTCGGAGCGGCACATCAGTGTGCCGCTGATGGACGAGATCGTGCGGGAGTCGCCTCCGCTGCCGGACAGGGACGGTATGGGCTGGACTGGACTGCAATGCCAGTCAGGCAGCCACTTCCTTCAGACTCGCCGCCGCCCATCTATAGACAGACCGAGTCCAGCCTCCAGTGGAGGGACCCCACGCTGAAGGAAGTGATCGACTACCTGAAGAGCCCCGACCCCACTCTGGTGCTGGACGCGTCCGGCTACCTGCAGGTTGGTACCGGCTCCGATCAGATTAATACCAAAGAGCGTGCAGCACCTGACGTTCAACAACGATGTGATCAAAGAGGAGACCCGCAACTACGGTAGGCGAAGATCTCGCGCTCGCTTACCGGTTATTAAGGCGGCATCGAGTGCCTCATTGTGCTGTTGCGCACCGACAACACGGAGATTTTGCGCAATGCGTGCGGCTGTCTGAAGAACCTGGCATTCGGACGGGCGAACGACACCAACAAGAGGCTGATCAACCAAAAGGGCGGTGTGAAGGCGTTGGCCCATCTGCTGAAGACGTACAGCTCGCCCCTGGTGCATGAAGAGGCCACCGGGGCACTATGGAACATTTCGTCGTCGGACGAGCTGAAGGAGGCGGTGCTGAACCAGGCCGCGGAAATGGTGGTCGCGTACGCAGTGTGAGCAAGCCCTCGGAATGGGTGCCACTATTGCTCTTTGCCAACTCAGTTTGCCGAGTGTGGCGCACGTCAGTCGCCAGCCAGGACAGTCGCAAGTGCACTCCGTCCAGAACGGGGCGCATCCGACCGCACCCGCCTCGCAGCGAAATCCTCCCACGGCCAACGTGTTCCGGAACGGAACCGGCATCCTCCGCAACATCTCCGCCGCCAACGACACGGCCCGGCGATTCCTCCGCTCTGCGCATGGTCTCATTGACGCGCTGCTCTACTTCCTGGAGGGAGCTCTCCAGCGGGGCCAGCTGGACACGCGCTCGGTGGAGAACGTGGTCTGTTTGCTGCGCAACCTGAGCTACCGGTAGGCCGTCAGAGAGACTCGATTCCCATTCCCTTCTCCTCTGGCCAGTGTGCAAGAAGTGGTCGACTCCAAATACGACCCGAACCGCACCCGCTACCAGATCCACGGCGCAGAGCAGCAGAGCAACGGGTCCATGTCCGCCCGCTCGGAACGGAGTCGATCGGCCCCCTCGGGCAGTCCGAAAACCCCGTCCAGCAGCGTGGGCAAAAGGGCGGGAGTGCGTCTGTTCAGGAAGGCTGGCAAGGGGAGGGCGGCGGCAGACTCGGAGCTCAACGACGCTGTTCCACTGGCCACGGTGGGCAGCCAGTAGGAGAGTTAAACTGGAGCATGACAACCAGTGCAGGGCTCTCACCGACTTTGGCACCCCAGCACTGTGAAGCTGTACCTGCGCGTGCTCCAGGACTCGGCGGACTGCGAGATTCTGGAGGCGTCGGCGGCGGCACTGCAGAATCTGGCCGGGTGTCCCTTCGAGGGTTCCGCCCTGGTCCGGCAGACGGTCCGCACGGAGAAGGGCCTGCCCATTCTGGTGGAGCTGCTCCGCCTGCGCGAAGACCGCGTGGTGTGCGCCGTCTGCTGCGCACTGAGGAACCTGGCGCTGGATCAGGTGGGCCAACCAGCGTTCAAAATGTGATAACTTTTTTCAGCGCAACCTGGAATTGATAGGCAAATATGCGTTGCGCGAGCTGTTGACCAAAGTGCCGGACAGGAATGCGCTAGACATCCTCCAGGAGCACCCTTCCATTGTTGGAAGTCCTGACGGACTGGCTTACGTCAGCGACGCGACAATCGGCGCCATTCTGGGCATTCTGTGGGAGGCGGTGAGGCACAGTGCGGAGTTGGCGCGGGCGGTGCACGACACGGCCGAGGGGACGGAGAGACTGCGCACACTTGCCAAGTCGTACCCAACCTACGGACGCAGAGTGTGCAAATACGCGACTCAGGTGGGGCATTGGGCGCACAAACGGTGGCAACCCTGGGAACAGGTGCTCTACATGATGTGGCAGCACAAGGAGTTGCACGAACTGTTCCGGCGCAGCGGCCTCTCCGAGACCGATTTCTACAGCGGCACACTGCACAAGGGCACCAAGCACCCAGAGAAGCACTCGCCCTCATCCGCCGCCGCCACTCTGGCCCGACCGTTCTCCTCCCAGGGAATGGAGCGCCCGTCCCACTTGTAATGCACCTGTCAAAAGACGTCAGTCAGTAGACTCGCTTTTGCACGAATTAGGCCGCTGCCCCCGTCGCGCATGGACGACAGCGCCGACACCAGCCACTACGGCGCGTACAGCACTCCGCCCCAATTGGTAGGCAGGGCACATCCAGCAGAGTGCTTGCTTGAACTTGAACTGCGTTCTCATTCTCAGGCAAAGGTGACGCCGCCGATTGGTGCCAAACAGACGACTCCCCGCGACAACGGACACCATCGGCACCACTACGACCCGGTAAATGGCTGCTGAACGACGCATTCAAGATCCAACCTGTCCACAGAATGTGCTCCCCGAGCAGCAGCTCTACGCGTCCGTGCAGAAGGAGAGCGGCCGCGGGGGCAGAAGACTTTCCATCGACAGCTGGGTGTGACACGGTGGATGGCGCAGAACCCGGAGGTCGTTTGCCCCTTCCACGTGCAATTCCCTCCATAACACTGCCAAATGTGCATACCTAGTTTGCAGTCCCAATCACCACATCTCTCCCCAGCAAATGTGCTTATTCCACTTTACGTTTTGTCCTCCCAATCAGCAATCCGTCACTTGCATTTTTCTCACAAACTTTATATATGTAAACTGGATAAATTAAGTTTTATCAATGCCGAGCGTAGGGAGCAAGTGTATGTTGTAGCACGTGTCTGTCGCAAAGGTTGGAGACCTACGATTAATGGCGGTGTTTGGCCGATTGCGCAACTCAGTCGTACGCAAATCGTACCCAACCGCAATTCACTTTTTGCTGTGGCTGTTTAATGCTGATCCGGCGCTCTCATAAAAATCCATCCCGTCAGTCCTCTCCTGCCCAAATCCATTCACTTTCGGCCCCAAAATGCCAGTAAATCATCCGCTCTTTAGTATCGCGGTGTTTTCCTTCACACTCGCCCTCTTCACGCGCACAAACGGCCAAAATGTGGGTTTTGAATGGCAAATATAGTATGTACCTATTTCACTTACTTAGCAGACTTCGACCGTTTCCCCGACTTCTTCTCCCGCAAATGTGGTGGCAATACAAGAACAATCGGTACCACAGTCACCCCCAACCAACGCTTCTCTGGTCCAACTGCCGAGTGAAATGGACAACGCGACAACAGCAAGCGCAACGGTCGGCAGCAGAGCGGCTACTTCTTCGGCCGCCCCTTTGATTGTGCTGCCTGGGGGAGCAGTGCAAGAGGTGGCGGTGGACGATCCGGCGCACTCGTTCCTCTTCCACGGAGCATTGAATGCGAATGGGGCCACCACACTAGGCGGTGGTGCAATGGCGACAACAGCGGCAGCTGTGACGGCGGGACCGCTACAAGTGCAAGAAGTGGGCAAGGGAGTGGGAACAGGGATTGAGGATTGAGTGGAGAATGGATGGACGGACATCGGAATCAGCAGTCTCTTCGTCACAGATGAAAGTGCCAACTGTCCCTACGACTGGAGCCTCCTCACCCGTATCGACGACGCCGTTTGCCATTCCGCAAGAGGAGTCCACTAGCACCCAATCTTCTGCCAACATAACGGCTGAGAATGGTGGCGGAGCAACAGTCGGGGCAGGGCCCATCACCACTGCGGCGCCCCAGGTTCAACACCCTGGAATATCTAGAATTGGTGGAAATTTTAACGCAGCTCGCGAATCCTGTCCAAACACGGGCAGTCAATCCCCCTTTCGCGAAAAACTACGCTCCACAGCCCCTGTCGCTAGCCGTCCAGGCATGCAGCTCCACAGACTGCAACGCACGAGGCACCTGCTTCGGCCCGAAGGGACTCCCGATGTGCCTTTGCCATCAGGGATTCACCGGAACGCGCTGCCAAGAAGGTGAGGGAGGAGGCATCATCGGATTTGGTTTTGATGCCGTTTCAGCGAGTTGTGACCACGCGCAAAATTGCAACGATCGTGGCTGGTGTGTGGGCTCACGTACTCAATTCAGCTGTTTTTGTCATTTGGGTTATGGAGGAACGCAATGCGAGTTCCAGCACGGGAAGTGACGAGCGGAAAAGAGATGGGATAGAAAAGTTTTTGATTTTGAAGTCCGCTAGTTTATTCAAAGGGTTTCACGCGATTGGGTTGATTCTCAGAAAGAGGAGCGAAAGAACATTTCGTCGAGTCCCTGGTAGGCGGACGAAGAGGGGGAAGGGGAATGGTGGAGGTGGGCTCGACGCTGGATGTCGTCGTGGTTTGGATGGCATGGGCGCAGCAGGTGTGCCGGAGATGCCGAATGGCTGGACGCAAACTGCCGAGGACTTCCCTCCGGCGAATTGAAGAACCTGCGGAAGGCCGGGTTGTAGAGCTGCTGCCAAACAATTGTGATTAGCGTGCCTCCTTGCTCTTTTGTCGCTCACTTGGGCATTGTTGGCGCCCAGCACGGATGGCGTGGAGGCTGCAGTCGCCATTGAGGGCGCGCCGTAGCGTAGTCCGGCCGAGCTCGACACCGAAAAGCACTTCTCTGCGAGCCGTCTCCGGTGCACACGCTTTTCATGACGTCGATTGTGCAGGTAGAGGAGGAGCATCGTCAGCGTTGAGACGAACACACAGACGATGAAGAAGCTGAGCAGGACCATGGTCCAGTGGTAGGAAGAAGGAGTGGCGGCACTGAACGAGGAGACAAGCACTTAAAAATCACTCATTCCAATTGTGTGCCGACATTCGGTCGCCGACAGCAGCCAACTCCATTGTACAGCATCCGCCAGACTCGTTCGGACAGCAGCCCAACTCGCACACAAGCGATATCGGTGTGGACGTGGAGGAGAAGGCGTCGGTTGGGGCAGAACTGTTGCGGTAGTGACACAACATCTGGCTGCTCCCTGCCAAGTGTTCTTGGCGGATGAGCTCCCCCAAATGGGCGTACTCCGTCTTGGAGAGAATTTTCGGGAAGGCAGCAGTTGTCCTGGGAGAGTGCGGAGAGGAATATGCTCCTTCTCCCGTTCCCAAAGTACCTGCTGGGGGGCATCAGTGTGAGATTGGCGGTGTGCCTCGCTCGGCTGGTGATCAGCTCCATTTGCGCATTCTCACTCTGGGGCAGCTGTGCCCAGCGATTGTTGAGAATGGCAGTCGCGGGGGACGAGGTTGCGTGGGGTGGAGAGGGAAAAGGAGGAGGAGGTTTGGCGACGGTCATCAGGAAAAGGGGGGGGGCGGAATCGGACGGAGTGCTCTGAAAGTGGGACGATGGAGGTGCGGAACAGAGCAACCCTCTGTCCCGTTCAGTCGGTCAATCCCGCTGTCTGTGTTTGTTGTTCTTGGGTCCCCCGTTGGTGCGTGACCGCTGCTCGCCTCAGTCTGCCCGTTTGTTTGTACACCCCAGATGGGCGACCCCTACCCAGGTGCGGGGAACTGCCTGCCCTTCCCCCGACTGAGTGGAATAAATGCTAAATGGTAAACAGGTGAGGTCGCGAGAACTGGCCAAGCAGCGGAAGTGGACAAATATTATGTATTAGGTGTTGGGCAGCCATTACGAATATAAACGACCAGCAGACTGGGCCAAGACGGGGAAATGTGCTATTTTCCTCTAAACTACAATAAGCGATTGATTGATTCACTGGGATTATTGCGCTTCTTTGGCTTTATGTGGGCCTCCTATGCGCCAAATAAGTACTCGTCCGCATTTCATTCAATCTCGAAATTGTCCTGGCGTACGCAAACATCTCCTCCGACCCGCTGAACACGTTGGCCGAAGCCGACTCCTTAAGGTTTTTGCGAATTAGCCCGAAAAGGCCACTGCAACCTCTCTCTCGTCGATTTTCAAATCGTCCATCAAAACCCTCTGGGCATCACTCAGTGCCGAATTTTGTTCGAATTGAAAGAGATTTTCAAGCTCCGCTTCGGCAGAACAAACCACGCTAACCTGGAGACTGGTTTGCCACTCAAATTAACGCAATTCCCCACCTTCTGGTCGTAAAATGTGTCGATTAGCGTGATGAAACGTCTGGCCTCCGCCAGCCTATCCTGCGTGAGAATCGGCACATTTCTGACGAGCACCGTATGAAAAACCCGTGCAATCGCCATATAGTCGTTGGAGCTCAATGGTCTTGTGCACAACTTAAAAATTCATTAAAAAAACACGGCCAATTGATGAGAAGTTATTCAACCAACTTCATCAAAATGCATGTCCGCCACTCTGCCGCAGCATTTGCCCAGTTTTAGGGTTCTGCCGAGAATGCTAATGGTTTTTGGACCAACAACTATAGATTGCAAAAAACAATACATTTGTGTGCCAATCGGACTCACCGTCATTTTCCTTGGCGCACAATCTCTTAAACGCGTTGTTCATCTGAACGTCCACTGGCTGGCCAGCGCCAACAAAGTACGTCCCCTCCACTCTGTTCAGGTCGGATTTTCGGTAATCCGTGTCGGAGTCCAGACTAATAACTGCGCATTTCTGTTCCAACAAGTGGATGAAAGGCACAAATTGATGCCGCTGGAGGCCATTTTTGTACAAATCGATCGGCGGGCGGTTCGACGTTCTTAACCAGAATTGCAGGGATTACGGGACGCGTCCACCGAACCCACGCAACGAGCACGAGTCCGCGGGAGAAAAGTTCCGTAAAGAGGCGCTTCAATATCATGGCTAGTCAATCTGAAGTTGCCTTTTGGGTAAGACGGGCCAACACATACCGTCGGCAATGTCCACAACCTGAAATTCGTCGAAACAGAACAGAATTGCTCGACCAACTAGATCTTCCGTAATTTGAGGGATCAGGTCCAATTTTGATGTGGACGAAATTTTCAGCCGGTGAAATTCTGTAAATTCGTTAAGACTCCAATAATAGAATAATAATAATAATAATTAATAACACTCCTCTACCCCTATGAAACTCCTGCATGAATTGATGGAAGTGTATTCGTTCTCGTCTCTTTATGGGCACAGAATCGAAGAACATGTCCATTAGCATGGTTTTCCCGCCACCTACAAAATCTTGTACGCATTATCAAGCAAGAAGCAAAAATTGTACCTACGGCGCCATGAAGGTAAATCCCTTTGATGGGATTTTCTTCTTTTCTCTTTTTTGATGTAAATCCAAAGAATCCACTCGTTTTTGTGCTTTTTACCTTCTGCTGGCAATACGGGACTATTTCGGTTAAAAGCTGATCGAAGCGCTTAACAATTTGAATCTAAAATGAAAAATACCTCACATAGGAGTCCACCCCAACTCGACCAGACCCAACTCGACCAGAACCCAACTCGACCAGGACCCAACTCGACCAGACCCAACTCGACCAGAACCCAACTCGACCAGACCCAACTCGACCAGAACCCAACTCGACCAGGACCCAACTCGACCAGACACAACTCGACCAGACCCAACTCGACCAGACCCAACTCGACCAGAACCCAACTCGACCAGAACCCAACTCGACCAGACCCAACTCGACCAGGACCCAACTCGACCAGACCCAACTCGACCAGACTATTAAATAAAAATAGGATTAAATAATAATTCATATT
>VAHH01000214.1:0-45030 GCA_013357305.1 Radopholus similis
TTTCAATTTATTTTTGACCGTGGGCATTTTAATGCACTTTCGTGGGCATTTTCAATTTATTTCGTGGGCAAATTCTATTTATCTCTAATTAAAATAAAACGTTAACATTTATAACTTAATCACATTCTTGGATTTACAGCAATAAGCGTATGGAGAGTCTAATTCCGATTATTTAGTGACGCGTGGATCCAGCGATTCTGGGATTGGTGATTCCCCAATGACGCCCACTGAACAGGTGCAATTCCTTTCGATCATCGCGAAACAAACAACAGTCTATTGTTACAGCAAGGTCCGCAACAAAAGCTGAACGTCCTACCCACCGCCAACACACCCTCAACTTCAGCCTATTTTCCCGTTCATTCGACGCCTGCAACATCGAATTCGTTGGTGGAAGAGAATCAGCGGCTGAAAGAGCGAAGCCAACAGCTTGAAGCCGAATTCAACGAAATTAAAGCCAGACTAGACGAGCAGAAGCGAATTAACGCGAGTCAAGAGGCCAGCATATCAAGCCTCAACAACAAATTAAAAGCGGCAGAAGGGAGGGAAAAGAGAGTGAGGAAGGAGAAGGAAGATCTGGAAAAAGAGAAAACTGAAATGGAAAAAGAGAAAAGAGAGGCGATCCAAATGATGGTTCTTGAGAAGACCCGCCGAACGAAGGAAGAGGCCAAAGTTAGTGATGCGCAAAAAGAAAAGGACAAAGCAGTACGAGAGAAGGCGCGACAGGTTAGTCTTGAGTTTTGATAGCAATTTTGATTACGAATTAAATTCAGATAGAGGAGCTCAGAAAAGAACTTGAGCAGGCTAACTCCAGCAAAAAAAAGTTGCAGTTCAAATTGGACATGCAGAGAGAAGAACACGAGAAAGAACTATGCAATGCAAAGGCGGAAAGGGAGAAGGAATGGGAAAAGAAGTATAACGACGTGGTGACGAAAAAACAAGAAATGAAGTTGAAGTGGAAGAAAAGGAAGAGCGAAATGAAAAATTCGATCGACGCAAAGACTAAAGAGTTGGAACAGCACAAGTTAGATGGCGAAAAAGCGAAGCAAGAGAAGGAATCGCTAGCGCAAGAAATGAGCACTTTGCAGGACGAATTTAGACTGAAACAGGAATCTGAAAAAGCACACATCAAGGAGTGCGACAAGTGTGAGATGAACAAAACAAGTTTGGCTAGCTCACTTGTTCCGTTACTGCATTATCTTCCATTCAGTGAACCAAATATTCTGCAATGGGCTGAAGGAATGTGCCGAAAGCGGTTGCACCCTTTGCTCAAAGAAGCTGCAGCCATTCAGTCCCAACAACTGTCCGACGCCTTCCAACGCGAAAGCCCCATCTAATTCGTCAGTTCACAGCGGAAATGGCGGCCATCAACGAGAGCGAGGACCGAAGCGAACCGGTGAAAAGAATCCCACATCAGGAGAAGAGCGTCACTGCAAACAGGGCCGCATTGGGTGAGAAAGTAGGGGGAGGGAGGATAAATCAGATTTATATAATTTTGGCTTTTGCTATAAAAATTATATCAATTCAGAGAAATCCACCAGGAATCATATTCCGCCGCCAACAGTAATCTACCTCAACCGTCCCTAACTCCATCTACTTCGACCACTCTGCCTTCGCCCGCTACCAACCAAAACACACAATTCTGCAGCAACGAGTTTGTTCGGAAAAAGGAAGAAGAGACAACGGACTTCAGCAGTGGACCGACATCCCATCTGGAACGGCACCAAACTATTAGTGGCGCCAATTCCGATGATGATGAGATTCAAGTGATTGAGCAGAACATTGCCACCACACATCCCACGCTAACGGAGGTTTATTGTGCCATTTTGCAGTTTGCAAATGGCTATTTTTACAGAGAAGAGACAGTGGTGCAATCAGTGAGCATTTGCCCACAGTCGCCAACCACTTTGCCGTCACCCCGCAAGAACACAGACAATCGTCGCCATTCACAACCCGTAGACAACAAGAAATGGAAACGATTGTTCGCACTACAGGTTAGCTGGCTCTTCCCCCATTCCATTATCAGGATCATTTTCAGGCATGTCAGCAGACCATCCTCATGTCGCAATGTTGCTCCAAGAATGCATGTCCACCATCCAAAAACAAAAAGCGGACTCCAACCTGTTGGCAGAAGCAGGCGTCAACCTTTTGACCAGTGCAGTTGGCGACGAGGGATACGTGAACTCGACTGCTCAGCACAACATAACTCTGCAGACATGTCCGCCTACTGTTTTGCAGCATCCGCATCAAATAGCACCGGCTGCGCACAACCAGTCGAATCGGAAGCAGAATCCCGATGATCGAAGGAGCCACATTTCGGAATTGCTGAGCAGGACGTTGTTTGATGGCATTTGTGAATCGCAACCGAATCAAGCACTTTCACTACAAAGCCAGACGACGGCCTCAGATCAGCAACAACAACTGCAAATGTCTCAATCAAACTCAATCGTCCGGGCAACCGAAACAAATAAACAGGGAAGGAGGGGCAAGCAGCAACAGCAGCAAATTCCTCCCCAGCCGCAACAACAATACAATCCACTGCCACAATGCCCGCAACAGACAGGGCAGCTGCGCTTCGACAACTTTATGCAGCAAAAACAACGACAGGTCTGTGGTGGTATTGAGATGTGTAGAATAAACACGTTCCTTCGCAGAATCCATTTGTTGCCATGCCAGCCCAACAACAGCCCCAACCGTCAGTGCCTTTTCTCCAGCACCAGGCGCAGCCATCTTTAATATTTATGGGGACGGGGCCGCATCCCCAACAACTCGCAACTATGCAGCACATGCAACAGGGGCCGCCGCATTCTTCATTTCAGGGACACTTTCCCGGACAACAGCAGCAGCAAGGATGTCTCGATGTCGGCCAATTTCCGTTAGGTTTTTATTAGCACATGTGCGGTGCTCTTATTCGCTCACTCAATACAGAACTGCTCCAGCAATTTGCATCCCAATTCCACCAGCAGCGACAGTGATGGCGCACGGTGTTGTCTACGAGTTCTGTCAGTTCTTTGCCAAATTCCCGAACCCGAATCTGTCCGACCCGGAACAACTTGTCCGTGAATTCATGGCCAGCATGAATGGAAAAGTAGCTCCGAAAGAACTGACTGGGATGGCACCCCAGTTGATCACATTGGCGTCCAAAATGCTGAAGAATGTGGCGGTCGAAATGAGCTAAGTTCTTTTTGACGCACCATACAATTATTTATCCACAAAGGTTGTGCAATCTCTCCGCCCCATTTACCTAATCATTTATCAGTTGATTATTGTCGGTCGCATCCTTCGCCTTCTTTTGTTTGAAGTGTGCTACCCAAATTCATAGACCCCATCCAATTTTGTAACCCCACAACCCCCTCACAAACTCTGGACGACGAATCTCAGGAGAAAGAAAAAGTTGAATGATCGGCCGATTTTTGTCTGTCTGTATTGCACTTCTTTGCAAAATTATATTTTTGACTGTCCACCATCATACTTGCGTGCGTATAAACAAATTTATAACGTGCGGGGGGTTCGACCATTCATTTGTCAATGTGCCCATTGTGCTGCTTTTACTCCATATCCGTATCTCTGCGCAACATCTCGCCCTCTTCTCCTCGGCAGTTGGGCCGACGACTCCTGCTGAAGTGGATTGGGGAACAGCAGCAGAAATAAGCAAATGCTGCTTACTAGACTGACTGACTGATAAATCGCACCCGGCGCGGTGGAGGAAAGAGCCAGCCAGCGTCCCTCGCTCGTAAACCTGTCCCCTAGGTCTCTTCATTCCTCCTTATCCGCTGCCGCCGCCCGTCCCTTTGCCCGAACTCTAGTTCACTGCCCCGAGGGAAAGGGAAGAATGGTTTGTTGGATGACGCTAATGGGATGAATAGACAGGGGAGAAATTGATGGATGGGCTGGAATGGAGAACTCGGAAGAGCAAAAGGGAAGAGGACGAGTCTCTCCATCTCCCTCATCTCATGCCATAAGCTTAAAGACACCCAAAAAGGGACTGTGGAGACTTCGAATGGGCAATTATGTATTATGTACGGCTGGGCTGGCTGGACTTATCGAGGGGGTTAAAGTGCCTTTCTGATTGCACATTTTTTGCCCTCCAAAACTTTGTAATACGTCGATTAGCACTTTTTACGGGAGTTTGCTTCTCAGACGCCAGTTCGATGTGCTTTGATCTTTCCCGAAGCCAGCCGATCTGCCCCCGCCAAAATGCTTCATTGTTGGGAAAAAACAAGTTTGACGGTGGCTGTGGGGTACAGCAACTATAGCTTCAATCAAACGGGCGATGAGAGAGAGGCAAGTGCGTGGCTTGCTCTTCCCCCTCTTCCCCTCCCCCGCTTATCAGTGTAGCATCACCGCGAAAGGAGCAAACGGGGGAAGGGGAACACAAAAAGCGCAGAGAGCAAGCGACAAGCATTGCCCAGCAGTTGCTAGCCATCATCCACATCCCCCTCCCCTCCCCTTCCTGCCGATGCTCACCTTTTAAGGAACAGTCCACCCCTTTTGGTCTTTACGTCCTAGCACTCTCATCCATCCAAGAGGGGACTTGTTTTGCAGAAACAATATTTTAGCGTCTGATCTGAGACTCAAAGCGAAGCAGTTTTACACAGCATACCACCTATTATTATTCGGTAACCCCTAATTGCCCGGTATCATCAGCAAGCATTGTTCACACTTAAAATAGCGTGTCTTTGTCGTGATCAAATCGCACCTGAAAGGGTGTTTTCAACGCAATGTGGCGGAGGGACGTAAAGCGGCGTCGATCGAGCATTCCCTCCCCTCAGCCAGCCATCCGCCATTCATCCATTTCCTTTCCCGCTTTCTTCCCGTGCCCATTCCCGCACACTTCTGTGCAAGTCAGCAAACGCGAGAGAGCGGCGTCGCGGAGGAGTCCTTCCTTCCCTTCCCCTCTCGGTCGCACCCCGTTTCTCGCCTTATTTTATGCGAGAACCATTCATTCGCCTTCTTCCCATTTTCCGCACTTGCGGGATGAATCGATGTGATTATTGTGGTTATGACTGGACGCAACGGCGGATAGTGGCAGTGAGCAAGAAAGCCAGCCTTCACATTGCCCGCTTTAGTGGGCCCAAAACTCAAATTGCCCATTCTCTTAATTACCTCTGCCGAAGTGCTGTCTCATCTCGTCCTTCAGAGCTGGCCAACCACACTCCCTCTCCCTTCGCTTCCGACCAAATTGTCGTCCATTCCCTGCGCCTGGATGGTGTCCATCATGCGTTCCGAGCAAACGCTACGACTCATTCAGCTGTATCACGCCAACTATCCAGAAATTGCACGCAACAACCAGGACGCTGACGGGCGCACGCTGAAGCTGCACATGTGGGCGCAAATCACTGCCGAACTGAACCGCAGCTATGACACTGCGTTCACCGTGGAGCAGTTCAAGAAGAAAGTGCAAAACGTGCAGTGCACATCGCGACAGAAATTGTACAGCGGAAAGAGGTAGAGGGAGGGATAGAGGGAAGACACGGCCACCAAATGGGTGATAGATTTTGGATTCAGGAATCTGGGCGAGGCAGAGGTGGAGTACCTTCGGCTGTTCGAATCGGACAAGATCTCGGAAGAGATGCTCGTCCAGCGTGCCAAGAACCGGCGCAGTCTGTCCATATGTTCAGCTGACTTTCTGGCATTCAGACAGGGAATGGAAACGGGAGGCAGGAATGGGGAGGAGGAGGAGGACGAGGAGAATGGGGAGGCCGAGGAGGCACTGCTGGGCGAAGGCAGCAGCACCACTCAGGAGTCGGAAAGCGGAAACGAATGCAGTGCCGCTGTGGCGGCAGCGGCACTCACCTCGCTGAACACTCTGTTGGGCAGCACGGGAACTGTAGCTGCGACGTGCCAGCCACCGCCACCACCACCACAGCAGTTGGACGCTGCACAGCAGTTTTTGCTAGCAATGGTCTTGAGTCTTGACTCGTAGAATGCAAAAGGTCCAATTTGCAGTTGAACGTGACCATGAGTGGAGCGTCAACAGGGACAGGAACGGCGCCGGCAATGGGCAGGGAAGTGCAGCTGGGGAAAAGGAAGGCACACACCGATGGAGGAGGGGGAGCGGTGAAACGAGAGAAGACGAAGGCCAGAGAGGAGGGGGACGGCGAAGACGAGGAGGAGAGTAATGAGGCTGGGCTGGAGTGGAGGGCCATATTGCAGGTGGGGGAGGGACTGGGGAAGGCGCCGTCTTTGAGATTTCGCTCATTCAGATGCAACGCGAGACGCTGGACCGACAGCGCCAACTGCTCCGCCAGATGGAGCACCCCTCGGCCGACAGCGAAAGGTCTGGAGCACCACAATGTGCTTCGCCCTCTTTCGCCGCTCCAAAGGGCCAGCAGCACCAGTGCCAATGCGAGCGCATTTGCTCACGACTGGACACTATGAATGCGGCGTTGGCCAAAATTGCGGAACTGATTGTTGAGCGATTGCCGCCCGTGGGGGAGGCGAACAGGGACTGAGATCAGAGGAGAGCTGTGTGTAAATTGCATCCCTTTTAATGTTTGCCTCGTCCCTCTGTGTGATAAGCAACTGCGCAGCATTTGTGTGCCGATCTCCGCAAATGTCGAATAAACGCATAGTCCTTCTGATTTATTTGCCCTCTTCATCCGATTATCAAAGGACCGGGAGTTGTTGTGTGTCAATTGGGGAAAGGGGGAGTGCAAATAGAGGAGAGGACAGGGGATGGATGGCCAGGACTGTTTCCAGTTGGCTGCTGATTGTCGCCCAAACACGCATTGTCGATTATTGCGGAAAGCGATCTGCTCCCGCAAGGGAAAGCAAAACACTGTTCGCGCTTTGGACACCCAGAAAGGGAGTTATCGTTCTCCTGACCGAATTGCGCCAAATCCACTCCAATCCATTGTTTGCCTCCAAACTGGTCGCCGTTGTTGGCGCATTTGGCCCAATTCGTGTGCCCCACCGGTCCACTTGTCCATGCTCTAATCACACAGTCTAGGGACGACAATCCAAGTCCAGCAATGCTTCTTTCCGTCGCCACTTCCCTGCTGGTTGTGCTCTCCGGAACATGCCTGTGCCAAACCGTTTTCGCCAGCAGCACTCAATTGCCCTCGTCCACCTCCACTCTGGACGCGCAAATTGATGAGCTGAAGAAGGCGGGAGAAGTCGGCTGGAAGCCAGCGGACAGAGAGTACGACGAGGACGGGTTTCCAGCGACCACAACAGAGATCAGCCGCAATGCAACGGCGGCAGCGGACTCCGATTCGACAGTGGCCGCGGCAGTTTCCGAGCTGACAAAAGTCGCTGCCAACGGCACTGCATCGGCAAATGAGGCGGTGACAAAACGGAGTGCACCGGCTCAGGAGGGCGCAGAGGTGCTGCCCGATCCCAGCCACGTGGCCGACCCCTCCCTGTTGCCGGTGCACCTGCAGAAGCCGGACTACAGGCCTTTGAGCGGCGGAGGGGCGGGAGCTGCTGCCGGTCCCAGAGCGCAGGAGACAGGCGACGAGGCACCGGCATCCTCGACAGTGGCCACGATGGGGGAGGGAGAGGCTGCGCCAGCAACTACGCCAGCACCCAATGAACCGACAACCACGGAGCAGCCGACGACCACAGCAGAAGCAGGGCCGACAACGGAGGCAACAGCTGCTGCGGCAGCTGCAGCAGTGGGGACTGATTGCCGATCAGCGGAAATAGTCCAGAATTTAGGCGGAAACGGCCCGTGAAGAGGCGGAGGCCGCAGCGCAGGAGGCCGAAGCAAAGGAGCAAGAGGCGGACGCAGCACAGGCAGAGGCCGAGCAAAAGCAGCAGGAGGCGGAGGCGAAGCAGCAGGAAGCAGCAGTGGCGGTGGAGGAGGTACCCAATACCCATAGAATGGACGAGGGAAAGGGAACGGAAGGGACGGGGCTAGATTTCGCGAGACATCGGGGGAGTAGTGCGTCTGGTCCTAGGCCGCAGCCGCTCCAGGAGGGGCGCCGAATTCGGCCACCACAACACCGGAGGAGGCGTCCCAGAGCGCCGAGGAGGCGGGCAGCCGCGTGGCAGGTGCTCTGGCCGAGGCACTGCGCGCGGGCAAGCTGCTGGTCCAGAACATCACCCTGGTGCTGCCCTCCGACAGCCCCTCGCTGGAGGCCCTCCTGGGCGCCTTGCTGGCAAACCGAAACGTCGGCATTGAGACGGCGCCTGCTCCCACTGCTCCTCCAGTTGCTCAAATGCGTAATTCCCCAAATGTCCGGTCCAATTCGTAACCATTTCTGAATTGCGTAATCTTACGTTTTGGTGTACCAAAAGCCCAGGGAACAGAACTTGATCGGAACGCCAAAAGGCGGTCTCCTTTTGGATGTATCCAAATAGTTTATAGTCCGGCCGTTGGTGCCCCTGCCCTATCTGGTGCGACCTTCGCAGCCGCTGCCGTCGCCCCTCTTTGAGCCCATTCCGCCAAACGGTGCCTCCACTTGTTTCCGTTTGTTCGCGCCAATCCCCCCATTCAGTGCCTCCCTCGTATTTGGTGGGGGTGGAGCAGCTGCACGGCTGGATCAAGGCGGGACGGGGGGTCAAAGTGCTAGACGCCAGCTACGAGCCAGAACCCCGCACCGGCGAAGACCACATCCGCTTCTACACAGACTTCTACGCCCAGTGGGACAAGCTGATCCGGGAAAAGGCAGGCAACGGCCCAGAATTGGCTAAAATCCTCCGACCCAAATCCGGGACAGAACAGATGTGGGGACCCTACGCCAGATCAAATTCTGTCTTGGCTAGCCCGTGAAAGCGATAATTCCGTTCAGAAGGGTCGCCAATATGCCCTGTCGCACATTCCCGGGGCAGTGCCCTTCAACCTGAACATCGCCACCTACCCCAGCTGGTCGGTCCACTCTTTCACTGTCTGCCGCTTGACTTCTCCCAAAATGATGCAGGAATGAGCGTCAGGCACTTTACCCTGCGGACAAGTTCGAGCAGTACGTGCAGCGATTGGGCGTCGACCGGGACCACCAGCTGGTCATATACGCGCGCGGTCCACTGGGCGGGATGTTGCACGCGGCGAGGGCCTGGTTTCTGTTCAGGGTGGGTCCGAGTTCGATGGGGTCGGGACGGGGTGCGTGCATCCATTCCGGACCAGATCTACGGACACGAGAACGTCAGTGTGCTGGATGGAGGGCTGGACGCGTGGCGAAGGGCCGACTTGCCGGCCAACGACGCAGCGGTGGCGACAAGCGTAATAAGGGGAAACGGACTGCGGCGAAAGGGCTGTCTCCAATACCTTTCCCTCTTCTGGGGTGCAGTCGGGCAACTGGAGGGCCAAATTGCGGCCGGAACTGCTCGTCAACTTCGAGGAACTGACTAGCTCGGGCGCCGACGGCTACTGCATTCTGGGCCGCCTCTACTGGGTGCGGCATTGGTGGAGGTGTTGCCCCGAAGACGGTCGGTCAATTCCAGTACAACTTCCTGGATGCGCGTCCCCGCAACGAGTTCTTCGGTCTGGCGCACCCGATGAGTTGGTCCCCTCCCGTGTCTCACCCCCTTCCCCCGCTTTGCCGGTCCCCAACGGAGCCGAGTGCCCGGCACGAAGCCGTTCCCGGCCGACGAGCTGGTGGCGGAGGGTCTCTTGCTGGCGCCGGGGGAAATTGCGCGTCGGCTGCAGCAAGTGGGCTATGCTCGCAACTACCCCACCATCGTGATGGGCAACACCGCCGACGAGGCGTCCCTTGTGCTGCTCGCACTGGCTCAGCTCCAGGACACCGGTGCCCGGCTGTACAATGTGGGGATGGAGGCAGGGGAGTAGTGAATGTGGGCACTTGCAGGGAGGCGTGGAGGAGGTGCGCAAGAGGGCGCCCTATTTGCTCTCGAATCGGCAGTGATCGCACGGAATGGGAGAAAAGAACATTTGCGTTTGCAGAATAACCTTTGTGACAACAAAATGGAATTGCTCTGGACAATTCTGAGTTTCTGAGCAGAGTGGTCGTGTTCGTTCGTTCTACTTTAAAGTGGGCTCACGAATCTATTTATAAGAAATTGGGCAAAGAATTTAACTTGTGGCTGCCAAAATTAGTTGTTTTTTCACTTCTGGCAACAACAAGGTACAGGTCGGTTGTCGAATGCGAGGCATTTGGTGATGGCTACGGCTTGGTGTCCACGTAGGGCTGTCGCTCGATGACCGGCTTGAGCGTGAAGCTGATCGGAAGTAATGCATGTTGTTGCCCTTTCATCGCCCATTCATTCGCCCACTTGATCGGGTACGGGTTCGCGACCGTCTGCCAGGCCTCGCGCTCCTCGAACTGCCAGAAGCCCTGCTTGATCTCCGGCGGCGGCTGTTTGCCCTCGACCTCCTCGAAAATGAGTTCGTCCTCCTCCCGCTTCGGCGCCTGCCGTTTCGTCCGCCCGCTCGACGAGATGGTGGTGCGGGTCTGTTCGCTGCGGGGGAGGGGGCTGCCCCAACCCATTCACTACCCATTGGGCCCACTCGAATGGCACTCTGCCGTCCATGTCCAGCAGGTGGGCGGCCCAGCCGCAGTGCAGAATCAGCAGGCCGGCAATGATCAGCACAATGGCGAAGGGGAGGAGGGCCCCGGCGCTGAAATCCAATTCCGCCATTCCCCCGCATGTTTCGCAGTGTCCGCTTACACCACGGAGCACTCCACCGCCACACAGGTGAGCAGCAGTCCGAGCAGCATCAGCACTCCGATCAGGAAGAGCAGGAAGCCGATGATAACCACAAACTTCCGGGCCGGCCACACCCCCATGTAGACGGAGATGCAGATGCCGCAGAAGATGGGCGGGGCACGACGCTGGTACCAGGGCACGTATTGCGCCATTTATTTGGAGCGGAAGCTAAAAGCAGAATCAAGAGCTATCGGCGGCACAAAAGGAATAGGGCGGATGGGAAACAAAATGATGAGTGTTTGCTGCCTGATGCCCGCTCTGTGGTGTAAAGTCGGGGAAGGGGCGAGAGGCAGAGAGGACAGAGGAGGAGTTCAGTCCTGTCCCTTCCTTGCCCGCTTCCGATCAATTGGCCTCAGCGGATCAGCCGCCTGTTGCCTGCCTTCTTCTGCGTCCGCAATTCTTTGTTTCCCGTCCGCTCACTGATTCACGCCCAAACTGCACACAGATGTTGGAATGCAAAGGCACTCCCATAACACTCGGGCTGCGGGCAACAGTTGTTTGTTCATCGATTCGGGGCGGCCAGAAGAACAAAGTCACCCACCAGCTCTGCTGCATTTCATCTTTTTTTATTAGAAACAACAAATGCGTGGGAATGCGCAAAATCGAGACAAAGGGATTAGCGGCGGGTTCGGCGGACAAATGGGAAAATTGGAGTTGAGGGGACAATGGAGGGGAAAGCTCATGCGAGAAGGGGAACGGAGGATGGATATGTCTGGTGGAACACCAAAAGTAGAGGGCCTGTGAAGGGTGGACAATAAAATAAAAGCAGTCTATGCGGGAGTAGCTCCTCATTGCGCTGAAGATATGTGGGTGTGTGGGTGTGTGTGCACCGGGCAGACGGGACTGAGAACCGGGTCCTCACGTCCTCAGTCCTCAGTAGACCGGCTTGATGCCGCTCTCCCGCTCGAAGTCCCTCCACCGCTGGTCGTCGCTGGGGTGCGTCAGAAAGCGCTCGCCCACCTCCTTCTCCAGCACGCGCAGGTCTGACCAGAGCTGAAAGCAAACATCGTGGCGCCTATACCTGGAGACCCTCACTTGGTGGCCTTGGAGCCAGATGTGGGAGAGCGCCTTGGAGACGGTCAGCCGCTTGCTCATCTTCACCTGCAGTAGGCTGCTGATGAACTCGATCGCTGAAGTGGCCTCTGCATCGGGTGGATGGCCCCGCCCAATACCTTCCGCGCCCACTTCCTTCCACGGGTTTGGCGGGTACATGAACTCCGCGTTCTGGATCTGGTCGTTGATGTCCTCGTCCTCGTTGAACGGGAACGTGCCGGACAAACTGCAACTGCTGCTGTCGGTCCATTCGACCCCGTTTGGCGCTCACCTGACGTACACGATCACGCCCACCGACCACATGTCCAGCGAGCGGTTGAAGCCCTTGTTGCGCAGCACCTCGGGTGCCAAATAGGCCGGAGTGCCGACCACCGAGCGCCGGAAGCTGCGCTCGCCAATGATGCGCGCAAAGCCGAAGTCGCACAGTTTCACCTTGGGAGGGGGCGAGGTTGACCGGTCTGTCGGGGACATCGATCAAAATGTTGTCCCACTTGCGGGAAGTCCGAGTCGGAGGTGAGCAGAATGTTCTCCGGCTTCAGGTCGCAGTGCACGATGTTCTGGTTGTGCAGGTACTGCAGCGAGATCAGAATCTGGTGCACCAGGTACTGGGTGATGCGCTCCGAGAGTCTGCCCTTCTCCGACGAGAGAATCACTGCAAACACCGGAATTGTTGATTCTCTCCCCAAAACGAACTCTCCAGCATGTCGCCCTTCAGCTTCTCCATGACCACGAAGATTCTGAACCCCCAAATGTACACAAATGTGCGTGCTTGCGCACCTGTCCGGAGTCTCCAGCATCTGCTGGAACTCAACCACGCCCGGATGGCGCACTTTCTGCAAGTCGGTTGCGGTAAAGAGACTGCGGAGTAGTGCTTCTGACCTGCAGTATCTCCACCTCCGTCCGCAGCGCCGCCTCTTTGTTGCTGGGGAACTTGAGCTTGTCGATCAGCTTCACCGCCACGTGTCTGCCCGTCTTGCGCTGGATGCCCCCGTACACGGTGCCGAACTGGCCCGAGCCGAGGATATCGTCGGCGAATATCTGGTAGAGCTGCGAGAACTCCTGCTCGCTCTGGATCTGCACGCCCAGGTGGCCAATGTCCTGGACGGCGCCGCCCTGGGGCACCTTCAGCTGCGTCATCTCCTTGCCGCCCAGCGAGTCCGCCTTCTCCCTGGCGGCCGCCCCTACCGAGGGGGCCCCGCTCGACTGCGGAGTGACCGGCATCAGCGCCTGCTTGATGGCCAGCGCCCATTGAGCCGCGTTGACCGCCGCCGAGCGCCTAGCGGAAGATGTCTTCGCGTCAGACTCGTCCTCGGGCTGCGGTGCACCTGCTGAAGAGGGGCGAGAGTGAGCCCTGTTCTCGAATGCCCGGGGATATTTTGGCCGTCCGGGGCGAACATCCGCTTGTCCCTTTACCCTTTTCGCGGCCGTTCAGTGCCAACAAGGCGAACCGGCGCGAAACAAGCGCCTTCATTTTGCGGCCTTTGCTCAGCACCGAGGTCTTCCTCGGCGGCTGTTCCCCTCGTCCAGACATTGTGCGCACATTTGCGGCGCACAACATGAACGGACGGATGCGACTGGAGGACGGGGATCTGCGAGTGGGAGGCGGGGACGGGGACCGGGTTGGGGAGGAGCAGCAGGAGGGACGGCCGTCCGACGAGGAGGAGGGCAGCAGCTGCACGTACGGCCGGGCGGTGGCGGGGCGACAGCACAGCAGCAGGTTGGGGTGGCACTCGCTCTGCTGGACACAGGCCGTCATTTGGTGGGGTGGATTTGCGGATGGTTCAAACTGCTGAAACTCGGGGGCGGAATACGCGTGGGAACAAAGGGGAAGGGGCGCTGAGTGATCAGGACGCATTTATGGGCGCCTGGGAAAGCGGGAAGGGAGTCAGCCGTTGGCCGGTGGCTTTGTTGTCAAGAAACCACGGGAATAGAATGCGGTGGGAGGAGTGCTCGGTCGGCCGATTAAGCCCCGGTTCGGCCGCGCTGTCCAAAGATTGTTCGTGGCGGGGGCCGTGTGCTGAGGTCACTGCCCTCGCGCCAACGCCGCGATTGATCGAATCTTCTTGCACAGCCGATCACACGATCCACTTGCCCTTTGCTGCGCAATAATAAAAGTTGGGGAATGAAACGGAAGAAGGGAGGGAAGGGTTAATGAATGGGCGAATGTGCAAGACAAGAATTGTTCGCCGAATGTCTGCTGCCGAATGCAGCAGGTTGGGCAGAAAGTGGGCACTTTGAGACCGAAAAGGTGCGACAAATATGGAAATGGATTAGGAGGACCAAAAAGGAACGGATCGACGAAACCAGAAGATGGATGGGATGAAGTATGAAGTGGAATGTAAGCAAGGATTGGAGTGGACATGCCAAACGGGGGAATATGAATGGGCTGAGTCAACCCGAAGTTCGCATGTTTTTGGTCGAAAAGGCGGTTAGAATGAATGGATGTTTTACAGCGGTAGCGGGAAGGTGTGCGGCAAAACAACACGGGAGCGGGAAATCGGTGACGTCGGCGGAAGGGAATCTTCGCCAAATTGGGGAGCGAAAATAATGGAGCTGGGATGCGTTCAGTTTTTGCAAACGGAGAGGGAATTCGATAGGCCCAGGCCTGGCCAAATAGTCCAAAAGAGCAAAGACCTCGGCGCGATATTCCCCAAACGGGCCAGCAGATTGACGCAACCGACCACGGGACAGAGAGTCTCGGGAGTCGAGAGTGGGGGAGTCCTGGTTGGCGCATTTAAGGGGCATTGTTTCGCCCTGAGGCCGATTTGCCCCGTTCCCTTTTCGATGGTCATTGGCGCAAACAAAAACGGGGAAAGGGCTGCAGTGCGAGGGAAAGGTTTGCAGAAATTGGGCAAAGATCGGCTGGGAAGAGCGATGACAGGGAGCCTCTTTACCTGTCGCCCCTCGCCCGCCGACTTTCGCCTTTGGCGGTTGCGCCTCTGCCCCTTCCCCTCGCCCTTCCCAATTCAGCAATCCTGCACCCACTTGTTTCCTTTATGAGTGGGCCAAGAGGGAACGCCAAAAGCGGCGGCGATAAGCGAGGGAGGGGATGATTGGGTTGGGTGTGGAGTGCGGCAGAAGGGCGCAAGACTGGCTGAACGGACACCCGCGGCGGAATGGTGAAAGATTGGATTGGGCGGAGGACTTAAACTTAACCGGACTCAGAGTCCAATGACCGCGCACTCTTTTTGAGGCACTGTGATTTGCTCGTTCCCTGCTGCGGCTAATTCGGAGCGCAAACACGAGTGTCGCCTGTGTAACAAAACCACCACCCTGGCGCACACCTTTTCCCTTCGTTTTTGTTAACTACATAAAACAGACTCCATCCTTTGCCGGCGGAAGGTGGGCAAACTTGTGCACCCCTTTGGTGCCCCGTCAAAAGTTGTGTTCCCATTTGGTGTCAACTTGTCTGCAGACGGCGAATGGGTTACACCAGGATTGTTTGGGGAACGGGGGACGACCGGATTAAACGGAAGGAGGGAGGGATCTTCTCGGATTGGGATGTTCGCCCTCCCGCCGGAGGGAGCTTCTGCCCACCGATGAAGTAGGTGCTGGTGTGGGTGCGGATTTCGAAGAAGTGCGTCAGGGTCCGCGCCAGCTCCGCGTGCTCCGCCGCCGCGGTCTTCACGTCGAGCACTTCGCTCAGCGGGATCTCCTGAATCCGGGCGAGTCCAGAGTTGTCCGCCCGGCCAACCTTGTAGTAGCCGCTGGCGCTCTCGTCCTTGAACATGGTGATCGCCTTCGGGTCCAGCCTCCAAAAGTGTCTGCAACGGCCAATTCGCTGCCGCCCCTTTCCACAGCCCACTCACTTTTTGCGCATCGAGTGCCGTTCGGTGTAGTGCACCATCCAGCCCTCGCGCAGCACCTTGGCCGTGGTCGGCCTCTTGGTCTGCTTCTTGGACATCACGATGCGCATCAGCGGGATGTTCTGGCTCTCCCGGTTGGCCGCCCCTCCCTCCGCGTCCTCCTCCTCCGCGTTGGTGTCCGCCCTCAGGCCCTCCAGTTGCTTCTCCAGCGACAGCTCGTTCTCCTTCTCGCCGCTCTCGCGCTGCGAGCACGACAAAGGGGCACTGGGCGTCGCCTGGGTTCGCTTGTGCGGGCGCAGCAGGGAGCCGGAAGAGTCATCGTTGAGCACTGAACGGTCAACGGACTTCACCCAAATCGGAGCCGCTCAGAGTGGCACACAAATCATAACTTTTCAGGATTTTTGGCGACCCAAACCGGTTCAGATTGAACCGATTTCCCGCCGAAACCAAACTCAAAACTGGGGCCAGTGCCCAGCACAACAATAATGGAAAACACGGCAAACGGGATTAGTGGTGGATTGAATGGGTTCGAATCCAACCGCTGTCCTCGGTCGTGGACCCGTCGCTCTCGTCCAACGGCTCGCTCTTCATCCAGCGCAGTCGCTCCATTATGCCGCCCGGCTGCGCCGACTCTGAAAAGCGAGAACTTCGCGGAACAAAGGCATTCAAACGAAAGCTGTGAAAAACAATCCGCAATTGTTTCCCAATCGTGAAACTGAGCGACAGGCGAACACGACGGATAATGTGGTCAGGTGCAAATCACTCACTCTGCTCGCCCACTTTAGCGCCCCTGCCTCCGCCGTCGGGGTGCTGGCTCTGGGCACTGCCGGGGTCGCCGCCGGACCCGGAGGTGGAGAAGCCGCCTGAGCAGTCCTTGGCCACGTGCTGCGCGCACTTCTTGTGGCAGTTGTACTTGCAATCTGCAAGGCCAAAGCGAGGTGCGCAGTCCCTTTGGGCGTGAGAGGCACCTCTGCACTGGAGTCCCTGCCGGATCAGGCCCTTGAGCAGCTTCTTGCAGTGCTGGCACACCGTGGGCCGCTTGTAGCTGTGCACTTGGAAGGTGTGCGGCACCTTAATGCGCGTCGCCTCCGCCACCTCCATCCAGAGCGGGCGCCCGCTCCAACTGCTGCTCCTGTCCTTGCGCGGCATTTGCAGGAACTGCACCGATGAGAATTCGATCCTCGGTGTCTGGGGATTGGGTGCCTCACATTGCCTCCGATCGGGTCTCCGTCGTCGTGCTGTGCGACGTCTCCGGTCACGCAAATGGCGGGCCCTCCGCCCAGCTCCGCACTGGCCGCCAGACTGGCCACAAACGTGGTGGTGGTGGATGCGGTGGACGGGCGTTTGGTGCAGTTGACGCACGGTGCGGGCAGTGCGGAGGAGGGTTCGGCGGCAGAGGAGGGAGTTGCTGGCGGCACAAAGGGACAGAGCCCGTTGGCCGAGGAGGGAGTCAGCGAACTGCCGCACGGCACCACCGTCGGGGACTGCGTTGGGGGAATGGAGGAGCGGAGAGAAGAACTCTGGTTACCCCCTGGACGGCGATAGAGTTGCGTGGCGACAGCGGAATGGCGGATGGACGGCGCTAAAGTTCGAAAAGTGTCTAAGGGCTGGACATCTTTGTTTGGTTTTTGGATTAAACGGGTTTGAATTGGATGAAAAAGTGAGTGGTGCTTTTCGTTATGACCTGGCGACTTCCGCTGCAGTTGTTCGGGATTTTGGAGGCGCACCTCTTGTGGTAGTTCAGTCCGCAGCCTGGAACACGGTCCAGACTCCGGTCAGGCCCTCCCCGACTTGCCTTGGCATTTCAGCCCCTGTTTGACCAGTCCGAACAGCAGTTCGCCGCAAAAGTCGCAGAAAGTGGGCGTCTTGTAGGAGTGCACGTACAGCGTGTGCGGATGCACGACCAGCCGCTCGTGTTGCGGACACGCTGGGCAAAAGGGAAGGGATTATAAATACATAGTGGATCATAGTAAATGGTTTCCGGAGTTCCCCTGTCCTCAGTGACTTACGTCCCAACACAAAAATGTCCATTGGGCGGAGATCGAGGAGTGAGTGAGTGCTTGAAGCTCGGCTGTCCAGTCCTCACTTAGCTGATTTGTTTTGCGCTCCGCCCGGGGGTTTCAGCGAAAAGGGAAGTGGGTGTGGCGGAGAGTGGAGAGTGGGGAATGTGATGTTGTGCGGCGGAATGGATAATCCGCGCCGTCTCGGCCGACCGGAGTGGAATCGGGAATGAGACGGCCGGGGCAGGGAGTGGGAACGGAGCGGACGGAAAGGTCGATTGCTTGGGGAATGGGCTTGTGACGGGAGGTGTTTTTGCGGCGGACGAGGATTCCCCGGAAGGAGCAGCAAATGCACCTCCGCGGGTGCTCACTGTTGTGTGTGTCCGCCTCTTGGGCCCTAAGCCATAAAATATACTTTTGCCCACTGAAACATGAGATGGTCGACACCCTTTAAGGACAATCGGTGGCAGTTACTGAGCCGCCAAAAATACTTGAGCGCCGGACAAAGACAAACAGTATTTTCTCGGCCGGCCGGAAGGCGCGAAATGGGAGGACCCAAACGGGGAAGAAGGAAGATTTGTTGTCATGGGAACGGTTTGGGGGGGAGAAGCCGCAAAAAGTGGCGGGGACGGGGATGGGTCATTTCGAAGGAAGGGGCGAGAAATTGGGCTTGTTACGCGATGGAATGGACGAAAATGAGGGGCGAAGGGCAGAGTGGCGGTGAAAAGTGCTGCCACTCGTCAACACAGGGATCGATTGGCGGAAGTGTTTCGGAGCAAAAATGGGGACCAAAGGTGCCGAGGAGGGGCAGGAGCCCAAATAATGCGAGTGGACAGGCGCAACAGGAAGAGAAGAGGCGCCGCATAATTAATTGAGTCGAGGGAGTGGGCGGCAGCGGAGGGCCGAACAACTTGCGCCGAATAATTGGGTTTCGCCGGAGGAGGGAGGGAAGCCAGCCGCCGAATGGGTCCCCGTTTCTCTGCGTTCCCCCGGGACGCGCCGAAGCGGCACAGAGAGCGATGTGATTTGGGCCCCCGAATGGCGCATTTACATGCCCTTTAAAGCTCGTGGTGTTGTTCCTATCGATGGTTCAGTTTTTGGCTCATTTCCTTCAGAGTTATGACTTATTACAATTCTTTTTCGTCGGGGTGGGGTTACCAGGGGATTCCCTCTGGGCCAGAAGGGCACTCACGGCTGATCACGATCTCCAGCAGACATCCCTCGGCCACCTCCTCCGCCGACTGGACCAGCTCCAGAATGTTCACCGAGCGGAAGTCGTGTCTGTAGAGCAGAATGTGCTCGATCAGCCGCTCGCCCAGTGTCTGCTGCGGGTACTAAACCAGCGTCACTCTCCTCACACATATCTCCAATTTTTAGAAAAGGCGAGATTATTGATTTTTGCTTCAAATTCTGAGTCATTTTTTGCGCCCACTCACGTGTTTGTTCACAAAGTGGACCGCCTCTTGGCGCAGCCGGCGCAGCGACAGGTCCTGGACGGGGAGGGAGAACTGCTCGCGGACAGTGCCCGACTGGAACTGGAAGCAGAGGCCGTTCATTTGCGAGGGTGTGTGACACAACTAGGATCCCTGGAACGGGAATGTCGAAAATCGATTGCCATAAATTGGCGATAGCGAACACGGACAAATGGGAGTGTGAGTGAATAGGCCCGGCTAAAAGGAAGGCCAGTGCCCAGTGGAGGAGTGGGAGGGCACTGTTCCGGCGGCGGGAGGAGGGAATGAATCTCTCTCTGTCTCTCCCCCAAATCGGCAAACGCGGATTGCGTCCAAACCTCCGTCGCGGGAGGGTGTGCCCGAGAAATGCGGGTTCAACACCGCCAAGTGCACTCGCCACCCTCTTCCTCGGCTGTTTGCTCTTGCGCAACGTCAACGCTAGGAAGGAGGAGGTCGCCGCTGTTTGTTCTATGTGGATTATTTACATTTACAGTGCACAGCGGGAAGTGTGCGGGGCAACAAAAGGACATTGGCCGACATTCCAAACGCCAAACAGAAACAACAATCTATTTAGTTAGGCCAATCACAGAATGGGCACGGCCCAAATTCTGGACAATTTCGACTTGGTTTCGAAACGTTTTCCCCAACTTTTGTGGACCCCAAATAAGACGGGAGGGAAATGGCGACACTTGGCCTCGTCCATCTCCCCTTTTATGTGTGCTCGACAGGGAAATTGGAATTGGGCGGATGGCGAAGGGTAATTGAGCGAAGTGGGAGGGGGAAAGGGGACGTGTGGCGGAGGGACACTTCTAATTGTTTTTGCCGAGGAGTGCTGATGGCACTTGTTGGCCAACAGCGGGGGAAGTGCCGACGGACGTGCAGAAGACACGGCCTGCTCCTTCCTGCCCGAGAGGGATTTATTGCCATTTCGAGACGGGGAGCAACACAAGTGCCAATTTGGGATGGGCGCAGAATTAATTGCCACTTGCCCGTGAAGGCGGCTTAATTGGCGGCCACTCTTCGGCAAACAGCCCCTCCGAATAGTCTAATCTGCAGCCGCAAAATGTCGGCACTGGTGGGAAAATGGCTCCATTTTGGGACGGAGGAGGGAGGGTCTGTTGGGTTTTCGGATCTTCGCATTCCCTGGCAAAACTTTGTGCAATGGAGTGGAGTGGAGGTTGGTGGCAGGGCAGTGCCGAATTGGCGCCAGCCTCCAGCCGCCTTTTCTTCGGGAGTGGGCCCTTTGTGTGGTCCGCCCATTGCCGTTCGTTCCCCTGTCCCCTGCCCTGTTGAGCCAACCCCATTTTACGGGCCAATCGGCCCTTTCGCCTCATCTCCGCCTCCTGCCTCCCGCGCCCACATTCACACACTGCCCATTCTTCCCACTTCCCCGTCCGCACATTTTCCCAATCATTTCCCATGCAAATTGGCTTACTCCCGCGGCCCTCCCTGGTCCCTATCTGCCTCCAAATGGCGCTTTTTTCGCTCGACGCGCACTGCCCTCATTTATTATGCGCCAATTCCGGGAGAGCACACAAGTGCGAGTGAGTTGTCGGCGAGGTTGTGGCGTGCCAACGCAAATAAGCGAGTGTTTTTGACGCGGGGAAGAATGTACTCGCGGTTGACAAGACCAAATGGAAATGGAACATGAAAGTGCCAAACTAGAGGAAGGGCGAATGGGAGGTGCAAATGCAAACGGAGTAGATCTAGGGTAAAGGTGATGGCTGAAGATTGAGATGGTAATTTCGATGGAATTAACAAATACTTATAGTATCTTTTGGCAAAACAAAATAGAAAATGCATTAGACAAGTAGGTAAGTAAGACTGAAAAGGAAAGAGGCCGAAATTAAAAGTGGCAGTGTAAGCGAGATGGTGGCCAAACTTTTGAGTTTGGCTGTGGGAGATAGTCTTCCGAGGGTAAATATGGCTGGAGCGACCCCGTTTGGGCGTGTGTTGTTGCTGCGGGCGCGAGATTAGGGGGCGAGGAGTCGGCAAAGGGCCGTCCGTGTGCGTAAATGTGATTTGGATTTCGCGTCCCTTCGTTCCTTCTCTCTTCTCTTTTTGACTCTCCCCAAAGTGCTTTGGGGTGAGGTCTAGCAGAGCGGTGGGTGAATGAGCAAATGGAGCGGTGCACAGCGACAGAAAGGGTTTTCCACTCTTTGCGCGCGGGCCAGATAAGCCCCTCTCATCGCCGCTATCAACTGTGTGGCGGGATGGGAGGGAAAGCGCTGTCCCTCTGCCCTCCATTATCTGAGCCAAGGAATAGGGGCAGCCGGCAGGAAGGGAGAAAACACTGCCCCGCCTTTGGAGGGGAGGAAATGGAACCGCCCGCCATTCGGTGTGCCCAGTCGATACAAGCGGAGCGGGGAATTGGCACAACGGTGGCGGATATGCAGGGGAAGGGGCACCGGGGAGGTTGTGGGATGTGGGTGTGTCCAGCAGTCCTCCGGTCCAGCCAATTTCCCCACTCGCGCTTGCCTATGTAAGAGGACGTAAGGAGCAGCAGCAACAAGGCTGAAGAAAAAGGAGAGGGGGATACATTGATACATAGAACCAGGGCAAGAGGCCAAAAGGCACGGATATTTCACATTTGAGGTTGTGGATGTTCGTCCCAGGTGAATTGTCGGCTGAGTAGGGACCTCAGTAATCATGTTGAGGAATTAGGTAAACGAGATCCGAGGCCCAAAAAATGATAGAATAAATTAAATTTTCAAATTCGTTATAATCTATATCCTAGTATATAATAAATTCAGCAAGATTTGTTAAAGTATTAAGTTCATAAAAACAACTCCGATGCTAAATTATGAACTCCGATCACTCATATCTACTCACAAATTACCACCACTCGCACGATTTCTACAGGATCTGAAAAGACGCCATTTGATTGCCAACACCCATCCTCATTTTCCCTTCAATGATCAAGGTTGCTTTATTTATTTGTTTTACATGCGCAGCATTTTTAATTTTATTAGACATGGCGGCATATTCTGCCGCTCTCCCAAATGTCGTCTACGCCGGCGTTGACCCCACTTCCAACAGTCTCCACATTGGAAATCTGCTCGTGCTAACTTCGCTGATCAGGTCATCGCTGTTCGGCTGTTCCTCAATCGCACTAATTGGCGGAGCTACGGCAATAGTGGGAGATCCAAGCGGACACAACACTGGTAGGTGAAAGGTCTAGATCAGCAATCGCTAAATATTCGACATTCTCCCTATTACCTATTTTTGATCGTCAGCAGTTACTGCCGGAAGTCATAAATGAAAATGCAAAATCTCTGCGTGTGCAAATAGAAAGACTGGTGATGAATGCAAACTCAACGTATGGGGAAGGAAAAGTGGCGATGCAAATTTCAAACAACCTTGACTGGTACAAAGAGGTAACACTTTGACCGTGATTCTTGGACTTTAATTTAAGATGTCGATGCTCGACTTTCTCTCCGCATCTAAGAGATTTCGTGTAAGCGAAATGCTGAGAAGTGGACCGGTGAACTCGCGTATTGAAGCCGGAATCACGCTTTCATTTAGCGAATTTACCTATCAAATAATGCAAGCCTATGACTGGTTTATGCTCTCGCAGAAGTACAATTGCTATTGTCAGGTATTGTGTTAAAAATTGTGAATTGTTGTCCAATATTGGCACTGTTGAGATCGGTGGCTCTGATCAGTTGGGAAATTTCAAGGCCGGATTTGAACACATCCGTGCAAAAAAAGAGCGGCAGTCAGTTGCAATTTGTTTGCCATTAATTACTGACGGGTATGGAGAAAAATTGGGCAAGTCTACAACCCAGAAAGATGGAACCGGCTTCTGGCTAGATAAATTGAAAACTTCTCCTTTTGCATTCTACCAGTATTTCCGCCAATTACACGGTATCGCCATTCGGCAATTTCGGAGAATGGGGACAGCAAAAAAAGTTTTCTTTCCAAGGACCTGTAAATGTAATTTTAGCAAATTTAAATTTTTGAAAAAATTCCCATTCTTCGGATTGCTGCCATTTTCAATTTCAATGCTGAAATTCATTTTTTAGATGATATTGCCGAGAAACTTTTGATTCAATTTTCGTTGCGCGAAATCGAGCATGTAGAGTGTATCACAGAGAACCACAACAAAAATCTAGGAAAATGGATTGCACAGACCGAGTTAGCAGAAGAATTGACTTTGCTGGTTCACGGCAAGGAGGGCTTGGAGATTGCGAAGAGATGTTCGCGGGTCTTATTTGAAGGTAAAGAGAAATGTCACAAATAAGTAATGGACACTGTTTTGAGGCACAATTGGGGAATTTACGGAATTGGATGCGGACATAATCAAGGGCTTGTTTGGACCTGCCTCCACTTACTCCATTTCCAGAGGGAGTATTCGAACCATCGGCGAATTGGCCGAATTGACGAGAGAAGGAGGTTCCAAACAAATGAAAACTGGTGCACTGAAAATCAACGGCGTCAAATACACGGATCCTCTTGCAAATATTGATCTTGATAAGTGCCTTGTGAAAGACCAATTTTCATTAATTTGTTGGGGAAAGCGCAAATTTTCACTGGTCCATTGGATTGAATAAGAATTTATTCGAGTTTCATTTTATAATATGTATTAATTCTATTGCAAATTATAATTATTATTTATCAATAATCATTTATCAAATGTCAACCATGGAAGCAAATTGATAAAAGCGTAAGCAGTGAAAGCGCGCGCGCGCATCAGGGTCAAGCATTCAAAGTATCGAAATTGAGAGTGCTACTTGTTTAATATTCGAGTTTTCGCAAAAAAAATTGGCAATTTGTTGATCTTTCTTTCTCTTAAAAAATGTTTTTTAATTTTTGTCTTTTCTTGGATCGTTATTTTCATTTCATTCATCAGTTTTTCAATTTCAGCTTTCGGTCTAGGTGTAGTATCTATTAAAATTTAAATTACATACATATTAGGCACATATATCCTATTCTGATAAGGTTTATCTGTAACATGTGTGTATTTGGTATTTCAGAATCAAAAATATGTCTGCTTGGATCCCGTGGCTAATTGTGACTTTGTTTTGGGCTGTTGTCGGAGCTGGAGGACCATTTCTTGTTCCCAGTGGTGCAAACAGGGGTGGGATTTGTTGAAATTCAATAAACATTTTAAACCCTTCGCTATTAAGGCATCGTGCAGACTATGATTGTGCTGACAGCCGTTTGTTGCTACATGTTTTGGCTGCTCGTCTTCCTTCACCAACTCAATCCATTGATCGGACCCCAAATACCGGTGAAGACAATCATGTGGATTCATGAGCAATGGGGAGATGCCAATAAAGTTGCACCATGAATACACGGATGGACTGCGACATCAAATCATCGACGTTAGCGAAGCATTTAAAGCACAGTTTCCATTTACTATTGGGCGCTTTTTAGCACGAAGCCGATATATACTAATCCACTTCGAATTCTGCTTATCTAAAGAATCGACGACTTGAAATGTCAAAGATAAATACTATCACAATTAGAACTATTCATTAATGCACTATAGGTATAAACTATGGACCCTGAATAAGCAATTGGTTTAATTTTTTTCATATCCGCTATTACGGCGTTTTTATTTATACATACATATGTCCTCTTTTCCTTTTTATTCGTTTTTTGTACTACTTAGGATTTAAGGTTTTGTCAAATAGAGATGGAAAAGGTATGTTCTTTTAACATTAATAAGACATTTTATTATATATACATATAGTTGGATGCTTTCGTTGATCTTTACTGTAGTAATGAATTGGATCCCGAGTTGTTCAATTCGCATGCAGATGTCTACAAATTTTGTTTTCCAAAGAGCTCGCTCTTGGAACATGTTTCCAATGCACCTGTCGGGTGTTTCAATGAGCAGCTAGAGAAAATAGCTCACTTTCTTACGACAGCACTGGACAAAAATCTACAAAAAGATGAGGAGTCGGATTGTGGGGAAAGGTTCTCCTTCACTATGGTCGAATATTATAAATATACGTAGTTTAGACCTAGAATTAAGACACTGGTGGAAATGGCGAAACGGATCAATGAAATGTGTGAAATCGCGCAGAGTGGTTTCTGGCTGCCATCAGAAGTGCTGCATGATCAGCTGCAAAACGTTCTTCTAAAGTTCCAAGTGGCACTTGATCATTCAGGTCTCCAACGCAATCCATGTCACACTTAATGATTTGTTTATGAAGAACTGAACCAAGTATGCGGTAATCATCTGGCTTCTTGGTCGGTTCGCTCAACAGACCTTGTGGTTCGCATTCCCACTGCAATCTCTGCCGAACTTAATATCGTTTCCAAATTGAACGAGCTATTTCAACACATGGGTCGCAGCATTTTTGGATTTCAAATGATGTCACACGTATCCGAAATGGCGAAGGAATTGAACGATGACTTTTCATTTGGCATCGATATTTTCGAAAGGTTGGGGTCATAATTTTTTTGTTGGTGTTTAAATTCCCATTTGCAGAGCGGCAGAATGTTTGGTGATAGCGAAATCCGAAGTGGACATTCGCATCTTTGCCTATTATGTCCAAGTGTTCAAGACTGTCTTCCTAAGAGTCCGAGAAGAGGATTTAAAGAGTGCAATGATGACAATTTATGAGAAGCCTTACTTCAGAGACTCGAGTGATCATGTGCCAGCACTTAGGGAAAACTACCAGGTGATCACAAATATGACTCTTCACGCGGCTTAATTTAATGCCTAGAACTTCGACAATGAGTTACAAGGAGTTCTGTCGGCAATCTTTAGGGCGGGGGAGACGCTGCTATTGGGCAAAGAATTTTCCTCTCTCTGCAAACAATTGTCATTTTATATGACGATGGCACCGAAACCAGTCATTCGCACTCTAATAGTGACCGCTCTCAACGACGAGAGTGTTGCCAGCTTGATAATTGAGGTTTATTTTGAAAATCTCGATCAAATTCTCATTTTGCAGGTGTTGCGACGTATTCCGGCGTTTTTCACCATACGGATTCCGAAAGTCGGCTCTTCGGGACCAGAATCGGAACTGCTCATCTTAACGCTCTTTCGACGTCTTATTTGCACAGGTAACGCGGTTAAAATTTCCTGGCTTGAATTTTTGACTTGCAGAGTATATCAATCAGCCCAATAAGATGGAGAGAATCCGACATATGCTTCTGGAATTGACTCGCTCCAAAATTCTCAAAGGTTTAATTTTATTTTAGTCTCGTTGAAGAGCACTCAACTTTTACCTTTTTTTGCAGGCGAGATCGTTCCTCCTATTTTCAACGCGACAGATTTGATCCGGGATCTTGTCATTGATGTCCTGGATAAGAGTGTCAACAACTCTGCAATGATGCGCTTCTTTAGTGAAATGCTACCGCCGATATTGCACAGAAATGATTCCGATACAAACTTTTGGGACATTTCTTGGCAAAATCCCTGTAAATTCCTGTTGTAGTGTTTCGATGAAAGTTTTGTATTTTTAAGCGACCAACACTTACAAAAAGCCATTTGATGCGTCGACTGTAAATCCACTCGATCTCCAGAATGCGTTATTCCACATCTACCAAAAGGGAAATGTGCCGTTCAAACCAACCGAACCAATTGTGCACGCTTATGGAGCGCTCTACAAACGTCTAAAACGTGATTTGAACTAGCTTTCTAATAAATGAATAATTTTGCAGTAGACAACTATTCAATGTCCCCTTTCGAATGCGAACTTTACGAAGAAATTGTTGGCAAAATTAAACGAGAGAAAGTAGAATGTGAAGATTTGGCAAAGGACAATTCTAGCGGTAACCGTTTCGTAGTTCTGGTTATTTATTCAAAAAGTTTTAAGGTGTAAAAATTATCCAGCGAACAAATCAGAGTGTCTTGCCGGGCGGAAATGTGCAATCATCAAACGAGGTCCAATCTCCACATCCGACAATTTTGGATGAAACTCAGCAGATGCCAATCGTCACAGTCAGCAAAAACGAAGTTGCGGCAAGTTCGACACCAACGGAAGAAATGGCGGGGAATAAGTCGGATAAAATGTTTGGCAACAACAAGAAGTGGAATCAAAAGAAAAAGGACAAGAAAGGGACGAAGCACAGCGCTGAATGCCACAACGTTGAAGTTGAATCAAAAGAATCAAAAGTCACTGAAGAGCCGGAAAACTCGAAACAGGGATTGGACTTGGTTGAAGGGGACAAACACGCCGAGGTTAACGAGAATGACGAGAACAGAGCAGTTGCTATTGGTGAACATGATGTTCTGATGTACACGTCCATTCGCCAATAACTTACAGAAACACCCGCTGATTCGGAACAGAAATCTGGCGCGGGGCAATTTGGCCAAGGTGAACTTCAGAAGAAGGAGCACGCCGGAGTTAGTGAGACCAATGGGAATAGGGCCATTGGAGGTGAGTCAATTTTAAATATTTGTTTGTATGATGTGACTGGCAAATGTTACAGAGGAGATCTCTGAACGTGTTCATTTTGAAGAAGCGAAACTTCCGGTGGGTTCTGTCGATCAATTAGTTGCAAAGTAAAAAATCATTATAGGATCTGAACTGATACATATTTAGGACCTCAGAGGTTCCTTCGGTAGCGGACGATTCAACCCTGCCATGAGCCCTTTTGTGCCTCTTGAGCCTTCTTGGCGCAAAAACCCACCGGCGACTGCTATTCAGCCAGTCGATTTTGGGTACTATCCACAGCCACTGAACTTCCAACGCCATCCGAACCAATACTTCAATCGTCGTGGTGGCAACGGTCGTCGATCAGATCGCTTTGATGTGCCAGCGTCACAACCTCCGCACACCGGCAACTACCGACGTCGTGCCAGTGACGCCAGCAACTCGAAGTCGCAGGGCCACTCCTCCTCTTCCGCCTTTCGTGGTTCTGCTGACCGAGGAAAACAGGCGAACATTCCAAGCCGTGAGTCGCCCAGTCAGGCGGCAGTGGTGCAGTGGGCGTTCAATGGACAGAAGAACACTCCCCCTGACTGGGGTCCAGAATCCCAGTGGTGAGCAGCAAAAGGCCTTTTGTTGAAGACTGCCGTTATTTTGACGCTTATTTTTAAAGAAATTCGTAATTCCGCCTTTCTCACCTCCCGTGTACGGCCAATCTCATGATCAATGCTTGTTGCTATTTATCGATCCCAGAGAAGGAAATATGTTCTTATTTGCACGGTTTTATCTGGGATTTTATAAATTATTTGCAATTAAATTGATTGTTGCTTCAAATTTTTGTGGAAGATCTCAATCATTCATAACTATTTGAAAAATATGAATAGAATTAATTTTAAAACCGGGGAAATTTGCGGGGAAGGATGCCAAACGAAGAGGCATTTCAAATCAGTGGGCCGCCAACGAGTGGCTCCACATCTATTTCCGTCGATGGGGAGGACAACTTCTCCTTGAGTTCGGATGTGGCGAGACAATTTCTGCAGGAGAAGAGTGATCTATCAAAGGCACTCACTATTCGCGTGGTTGTGGATTAGGGAATTATTCTATTGTTGCAGATGATGATGATGATCACCCAGAATCAGGTGTACACGGAGTACTTGGACAAATTAATCGCGAAAGTTGACGCGGCGATAGAGCAGAACAGGAACCGGCAGTCCTTTCTCAAGAACAGACTTGCGCTCAGCAAGGAGTTGGCTGGGAATCTGAGCCGTAGCCAGGCGGGAGGCGCCAATATCGCTGTCTGGACGCCGTATTTCAAGGATTCGAATGGAATGGTGAGGCACCTCTCGTCAGCTAATGCCCCAAACTTCATTTGCTGCCAACAGGTTCCGTCTCAAAATCGCGAAGCAATTGAAATTTCGCAAATCTGTTCAGTTGACCCACTTATGGAAGAGGACAAAAAATGTGATTTTTCCCAATAAATGTTCACAGCCGTAGAAGAATACCCCAATTGTCAGGGAAAGACAAGGAACTGGAAATGTTGACAGATGCCGTCTGTGGCTCACTGAAGGACCACCAGATAATCGGTTTGGAATCAAGGTCCTATCTCGTACTATTTAATTGTTTCACATAAACCTCTCAGGAAGGAAGTAATTTCCCAGAAATTGCGGGCAGCGGGCATAGAAACGTCTGATGAACGAATGCAAGGTTGGCGCGATGATGTCATCAGAATTAAGCGGCGCATCATATTTATTCGGTATGCGTAAACTGAATTGGAGCTGTTGGACCTGTGGACATTTAGGGAGCGACCGAACGAGGCAATTTTGGGGGAGGCGGGCGGTGATTATTCTCACGTGGACTGGGCTAAGATATCTGCAATCGATGTTTTTGAAATAATTGCTTAGTGCTCCTCCCAATTGTCCCATAGTTCAAAGGCACTCGCTCGATAGCCCAACTCCGCCAGAAGTGGTCCAACGACATTTGCCCAGAATTCAACCAGACTAACTGGAGCAAAGAGGAGGACGACCGGCTGTGGGAGCTCTCTCTGGACTACGGCGACTGGAACACGATTGCACATGTGCTGAGCACCAATCGAAGCCCGTTCCGTTGTTTTGAGCGCCATATCTACCTACAGCAGTGTGTAAAGGAGCCGAAGTATGTCTCCATTTGTCCATCACACAGATACCACTAATATTCAATTGAACACCGTTTCAGGGTCTGGACTCCGGATGAAGACCAAAAGTTGAAACAACTGGTGCAGCTCCACAGAGTTGGCGACGAAATTCCTTGGGCCAAAAGTGTGCTTTTCCTCCGCGGGATTGGTTCTTTTTATTGCCCCTTTAGTTTCAATGTATTTGGAGGGGCGTTCAAAGCTCTCGTGCGAGTATCGCTACACTCGCTCGCTTAACGAAAAGTTGCGACACGGACGCTGGACAGAGGCAGAAGACATGGTCGGTCGTTCATCCATTGTGGGGTGGTCGAACAGCCATCAATTTGGTTGATTTAGCTGTTGCTTACGGCGGTAAACAAATATGGACCGCAGAACTGGCACAAGATCTCGGAGTGCGTCCAAGGGCGTTCGGCGCTGCAATGCCGAGACAGGTGGATCCACGTGTTGGACCACAAACGGCGGGACTTGCCCTGGAGCTGGGAGGAACACCAGCGGCTTCTGTACGGAATCCGGTTGTTCGGGCGGGAAGAATGCGCCAAAATCGCAAAGTTGATTCCCGGCCGAAACAACATGGACGTGCGGATGCGTATTCGACTTTTCCTCAAGTACAAGATTCAGGTGGGAACCAGAAACTGCATTTCTTTTAGGCATCAGACGGGCCAGAAACATAGAATGCCTAAAAGAATCGAGGGCCACGAGAAATATTTTCATTGGAATTTAATATTTAATATATTTTCAGAAAGAAGAAAAACCCAACAAGAAGGCTGTGTTCCGCCATTTCGCCAACAATTATATTTTTTGGAAATTGCGACGCAAAAACGTTATTGAGCAGTTCACCAAATATCTTGAAGACGAGCAGGGGAACCACCGCAACCAATTGGCCTCTCGACTCGGACTCGGGTCATTTGTGGCAGTGCCGGAGCACGGAGTTGCCTTGGACTATTGTTGATCTTTCTGGAAATTTTTGTTTGAATGTATTGTTCAGCGAGCGTAAGAAAGGAGCGGTCGGAAGAATTTGGACACTGGAAAATTCTCGGCTCAGGCAGATGGGTCAAGGTTCACAAGAAGAACCCCAACGAGTATGACCGAGAGGACCTGATGAATGAACTGAACAAGCTGGACGAACAGACCTTCCAGGAGGTTCCATTTTCCGGTTTGGTCCAAGAATACGCTGATTAAGGCCGTTGAATGGATCCGCGAATCCGACAAACGACTGGAGCAGGAAAGGGAGCAAGAAAACGATATTCCGGAAGATCCCAAGGAGGCGAATGAGTTCTACGAGAGGATGTACCCGCAGGAACGGCTGGACGAACTGTTCCGCCAGGTTGACGAGTTGCTTCCGCCGAAGGAATCGTGGGAACATTTTTGGTCAGAATTCGCAGTCAAAAAACTGATTTCAGCGACTACAACTACTACCACCAATACAAAACGCGTCCTCCAAAAATTCGAATCAAGTCTGCAAGGCCACCCAAAACGAAAAAGGTTAAGAATGCGAAGAAAAAGGGCAACCGACGGAAGCCAAAAGGAGTGCGCCTGCTACAGCAGTTCGAGAAGGATGGCGAAGTGGACCTGAACGGGTTGAAGTGGTCGGACCGGATGATGCTCGAAATAAATGCGAATCTCAAAGAAAAGTCCCCGGTTGGTGCACTCGCAACTGGCCCTGGCAAAGATAATTTGCAGAACGAGCAGCGCGAGTTCCTGATCCGTTCTCTCTGCTTTGCGGTGCGAATTCGAGTACACCAGTCGAATATTGCGCTCTACAAGTCTAAACGAGGGACAGAGGATGATGAGTGGCTGAAAGCGATGTGCGAGTATGTGACTCAGGTGAAATCCGGACTGGATTCCGATGATTGACCTCCCGACATTTTCTAGCGCTGCGATGACCCACCGGCGCCAATACCAATCAGACCGGAGGTGGCTGAGGTGGTGCAGCCGCAAGTCAAGAACGAAGTGATCCCGCCAAATTGGAGGGAAATGAGTGTGAAGGAGCTGATGCAGCGGAACATTTCCCTGGCCACCGTTACAACACTGCTTCAACAAGCGCAGTCCAACCCGGAGAATGACTCATCGGTGGAAGAGACACAGCACGGGGCGGTCCCGGTTCACAGGAGACGTCCTTCGCCGCGGTTGGCTGAAACGGAGATCAAAGAGCGCGCATTTTCCCCCGATTGCCAAAGAATTCTCAGAAAATTGTTGCCTCCATGCCTAGCGACTGCAAATGCTGTGGAGCTTTTTAAGGTGTTCTAACTTGGGACTCCACCTGAATGCCTAATTTTGTGTATTTAAGTTGAAAATTCGAGACCAGCTTGTAAAGAATTCTCTGGAGCCAGACGATACACCAGCTCCATCTGGGTCTGGATCCGGGGGTGAGTCGGAGATTATTGGGAGTGCTTCTGATACCGCCTATCGACGATTCCAATTGCCAGTGGCGGTCCAGCAGAGTGCTGATTATGCACTCCTGAAGGTCGAAGCAGCTGCTTTTAAAACTCGAGCCCCCATTTTTTCCTTTAGAAGCGAATCTACCGTCTTTTCTTCCTCCCAATGATGATGCAGAAAGCAATTGAAGAGAATGGGAGACACGCCAAATAAGGAAAGATGTCGGCCAACTTTTGGATGAATTATATCATTTCTATCACATTGCGTTGGTTAGGTCTTTCATAAAGATTTTGAATCAGATCAGCAAGCATTGATTGATAAGAAAAGTTTGTGGCGATTTTTTGATTTTTATCTCCAAATAAATGATTGTGATGTCTCTTTTTGGAAAAGCAGAATGCACAAAACATGAACCACATATACGGGCTGAGCGTGTATGAGACCCCCACGCACTTCTACATCATCGGCTCCGACCCGTCGGGAACAAGTTTCAGGACCCTGAAAATAGATCGGATCACCGAGACTGAGTTTATAGCTGGGGAGCCTGAGCATGACTACAGCCAAGGTGGGTGGAGGGGGAATCGCTCTCGTCGAGTTTATGTTTAGCCGACATTGGAGAGCTCCTGGCCACGGTTTCGTCTAGCTCAAGTTGTCATAAGGCGTTTGATGCCTGCCATCGTCATCTAGAACATGTGATTGTTGCCTCACTTTCAGTTGTCACGCCCACAGAAAAATGGAACAAACGGCGCAATTGCGTGGGCGGAAGTGGACTTCTGCGCACGATGGAAAAGGCTTTTGGTATAATTGGCGCAGTCCGCTTCCTGGAGGGCTACTATCTGCTGGTTGGTTGGATATGGTCGACCGAGATGACGTTTTCGCGTCTAGTTGGTTTCGCGTGCCAAATTAGTCGCGTCGATTGGGTTCCATTCAGTTTACAAGGTCGAGGACGTGTCCATGGTCTATATTCCCGCCTCGGGAGCTCCCTCGCATCCGGACGAGGTGAAATACGCCAAATTGTTTCAGGTGATCTGAAATCGGCAATTGGTCTTTTGCAATTTTGGGACGTTACAGTCGGTCGATTTCACTGCCGATTTTTACTTCTCGTACACATACCAGCTGAGCAGGACTCTCCAGGAAAATTGTCTTGCAGAACAGCAACTGGAATGGAACAGAAACCACTACAGGTGTGGAATGGGCGCAGAGCAGAAATTTGTCTGGAACGCTTTTCTGCTTGAACCATTGCGCAAAAACGGGGTCAGGACACCGACTGTTTTTTATTGTATATTACCTGGACAAGATTAGGTTAGTCGAAAATGGACACTGGAATTAGTCCGCGGCTACGTGGGTGAGCAGTTTACACTTTTTCAACAAATAATCTATTGTACTTTGAGCCCATCAAATGGTGGAGTTGCCTTGTGCAAGATTGGACCTTGTAATTCTTGCGAGGAGATCGGCGGCTTATGTAAATCTAATTGATAGAATCTAAATTTAAATGAGATAAATGGAGAATGAAATTCTGTCCCTCTTTTTCTAGGCGGGGACCAGATTCTTGAAGCGAGGGACGAATCGTGAAGGCAAGTTCTTCCCTCGACCTCGGAACCAATTGACCTTTAAGGGGCGGTAGCAAATGACGTCGAGACTGAGCAGATTGTGTGGGACTCGAGCGGCCCAATGGCCTTCAGGGCGGGCAAATTCACCGCCTTTGTCCAGAGACGGGGCTCCGTCCCGCTATTCTGGTCGCAGGTCCCCAATTGTCCCTGATTTGAAGGGCAGCCTGTTCCAGGACTCCACAGCGAGAGGAGCGCCGATGGTTGTCGGGAAGCCGCCCATAGTGATCGACCAGGTCGAGCCGCACGCACTCACCACCGCCAAACACTTTCGGGAATTGCGGCGGAAATACGGCCATCCTCTCATTGTGCTCAATCTCGTCAAGAGAGAGGAGCACAAGCACAACGAGAACTTGTTGCACGACATCTTCCTGAAGACGGTGCGCTATCTGAACGACTTTCGACAGCCGGGCAAGTGCATAGACTACATCTCCTTCGACGTGAGTCGCTGCAACAAGAGCGGGCGAGTGCTCCAGCGGCTGGAAGAACTGGGCCAGCGGACGGTACTCTCCACCGGCTGGTTCCAAGTGGACTTTGGGATTTCTGGCCGGGCCAATCAAAAAGGAATTAAGAGCTTTTCCGAGCTAAAGGGTCGCACTCCCGCGTCCGCCCTCGTGCTGCCCCTCCGCGCCAGGAAAATAATGCCGAACGGCACAGAGGAGGCGATTGCGCGCTACCGAGTGGAGCACACGTCGGATGGGAGAACGATTTTGCAGCACGGCTGTGCCCGCTCCAACTGCGTGGACTGCCTGGACCGCACCAATGTGGCCCAGTTCGGCATCGGGAAGGCGGCGCTGGGCTGGCAGCTGTTCTCGATGGGCTTCCTCGACTCGCCGTGGTCCCTGCACCTGCAGACGGAGTTGTGCCGGGTGTTCGAGGAAATGTTCGACGAGCACGGCGACACCCTGGCCTGGCAGTACGCCGGCTCCCAACTCGTCCATTCCATAAAGACGTACAAACGGATCGCAATTTTCCAAGTGAACAGACGAAATGAATGGCTTCGACACATTCCATCGCAACCCATATTCGCAGGAACGCAGTCGAGACGTGCTGCAGACGATCTCGCGCTACTACAGCAACACATTCGGGGACTTCGAAAAGCAGGATGGCATCAACCTGTTTCTCGGCATATTTCGGTGGGCATTTGTCGAAATTTTGGAAACCTTTTCCAATTTTTAAATTTATTCCCACAACAATGGTCAAATACCTCGGGTGGCAAACAAATGCCCCCAATCTGCGCGTTCCGCAATTCCCCACTCCGGGTTCCGGAAATGTACAGCTTTCAAGTGGTGATTGGACTTAGGGGTTATGGGAGGGAAATCGGCCAGATAGAGTTTTGGAAAGCCGTTCGCTGCGTTAAACGCATTCTCGATATTGTTTCTCCTCTGTGTGCCTCTATTTCGTCTTTTTCGGCTGCGACATCGCCTTCGTCTGGCACTGCTGGTAGGTGCCGAACAGAGCCTGCCAATCACAATTGTTAGCATTTGCCGCAACCACCTTCTCCCACTACTCACCAGCATTTGCTCGTGCAGTTGGACCAACCGCTGCGCGTAGCCCACATGGCACGCCTCCATCGCCGGGTTCATCGCGTCATCGTTCTCTGAAAAAGAATCCTCTTTCTCCCATTCCCAGGCTCCGAATATTATTCGCCCTTCTTGAATAATGGAATCCGCGGTGGGAATCCCGATGCGAGTTTTCCCTCTGCCCACCGTTCAGAAAGAGCTCAGACACCGGTCCTCTGCCCAGGGGCTGTTGTTGCTGACGTTTGGGGGCCGAGTGTCGGAAGGCGAACGGCATGGATGGCATTGATCGTTTGCCCCATCCATCGGAGAAGGTCATCTGGGCGCTGGTCGTCGTGAACAGGAGCATCGAAGAGACGCAGAAAGCGAGCAGAGCCAGCAATGCGGACGACATTTTTGGTCGGAACTTGTGTGTGAGTGAGGAAGGAGCTCGTGGAGAGAGAACCAAGAAGGTGTGCCGGGAGCGCTTAAATTTGGGATAATCAGGTTGAGTGAACAGGGAGAGTGGCGGCAGTTGGCGGTTTAAAGTGGTTATGTTTGGGCAGAGCGCGGAGGGCCTCGGGGCAATTTGTGGGAACACTTAAATTGCTCAAGCTGCGCACAAATGTATGCAAATTGGCTGTTGGGCGGATCGCCCGGAAGGACGAACAATTAAGCGGCGCGAAAGGTCCTCAAGTATGCAAATTGTTGGGAGTGAAGTCACTCACTCCGCCATCCGTTCAGGGGCGAGTTAATTGTTGCAACAAAAGGACTCGGGATTCCGGAGAAAAGCTGTGCCGTCCGGAAGGACTTAAGACTGACTGCGGATGGATTCTCTCGGAAGAAGTGGTGTGGAGTTTGCTGGCTAGGCGGCGGTGCCTCTGTATTTTAGAGAAGCGCGTTGATTAAACGGCGGACGGGTGGAGACGGAGGAGAGGACTGTGGATATTAAAACCGTCCTCATCTGCAATTCTCCCGCCGACGGAAGTGGAGTGGGGGGACACGGGACGGGTGGTGGTGGTGGTCCCTCCGCCTCCGTTTCTCTCGTCACTTCCCGTCTTTCTCGCTTACTTAGCAGCCGCGACGGGCCAATTGGGCTCATGCAAAAACGGTCGGCTGACTTTGATGTGAATGGGCAAAGACAACAACACCGCCAAGAGGTGTGGCTAATGCCGGATGGGCGGGAGAGGACAACTCCGCACAGCACTTCACGGTCAATTGCACTCGTCCGCCGGTTTCGGTGTTATTTTGTGGGAGAGTTGTGTGTTGGCCAATTTAGGGAAATGTGCTCAGATCCCTCCCGCTGATTGACTCGATATTTTAGGATGCGGAATGTGGGGATACCCTGTATAGCGGGTTGGGGCGAGTGGAAAACAGAAATGGAATGCTGGGGATTTTGAGAATGGGAATGTGGACTGGGCGAGAGAAGAAGTGCTTTTGGGAATGGGAGAACCTGGGCACTGGGTGCGGGTGAATGGGCGACCTCCTTCCTCCCTCTGGTGGACGGACGGAGCAGGCAACACGTGAAGGAAGAGTTGACGCGGGTGGGGCCCCATCCCGCATGAATATTCGATGCCCTCGCGGGGGCAGGCACGATTGTTTTGGGTTCCAAAAATGGCACTGCGAGTGTGAATCCTCGTCCATTGTTTTCACCTCCAGTGTTCCCAAAGCGCCCTCGGCAGAAACAAACAGCTCTATTGCGACTCAGCAGCAGCACATTTGGGCAATGGGCTCGGACCACTATCTGCACTTCCCAATTCGGGGCCCCAAACGAGGCGAATTCCTCGACTGGGCCGTGGCCGTGGGTTCGGATAATGAGCAGGAAGACGAGGAATGGCTGGCCGGCGACGGCCAATTCAAGGAATGGCTGGTGCTGAAGGCAGATGAGGCGGACGTAACTTTGGACAACAATTTTGGTAAACACGAGGGGGATTTCACCCGAATTTCTTTTTCGTTCAGTTGAGCTGGACGCAGAGTTGGCCGTCGAACCTGCGGGGACGGAAGCCTTTGATCTGGCCCATCGCACTTTCGAACTGACCAGTCTGGAACAGCTGGTCCGGGCCAACAGCCAGATGCAACTGCGGCGGCCCATTGTGCTGGAGTCGCTTGACCAGGGCCCACAGCAGAGTGGGTCCTTTATGCGCAGCATGTTTAAGGTAGGCGTGGGGACTCTTCATGGATGTATGGAGCCTGGGGAATCGAACGACCACTTCGGTCTCTTGCAGAGTGAGCACTCGCAGTCACCGCCGCCGGCCAACGTGGCGCCCAGAAAGGGCAGTGCGGCGAGTACTTTGTCCTCACTTGCCGCGGGGACTGCGTCAATCGTTCGCGAGACCAGCAGCAGCATCAGGGAGGCGGCGAACGAGGCGAGTGAGGACGAAGGGAGGGGAGCCGAGGCAGAAGGGCTGATAGCGGAAATGGTTGTGACCACCCTGGACGAGAAGCGGGACTCGGTCGCGTTTGCCTGTTCCCCTGCACAGGAGGCTACTCTGGCCGTGGCGGCGACAGAAGAGGAGTGCGACATGGAAGCCGACCGGCACAGGGATTTGCTGGTCGTCGAGGACAGAAACAACCCGGCTGAGTGGACGAGGCGAGATCCACTGGCCAAGTTCAAGGGTACCCTGCTGATGAACGAACTCAGCTCTCTGTATGTTTGTTTGACTCAGTTCTGCGCAACGACCGCCCAATGCCCACCAAACGGCGACCAACTCCCCCACTCTCTCTGGGCGCGGGACTCAAATCCCCGCAGGATGTGTACTTTGGCACTTCTCCTGACTCGCCCCTGTTGGCAATATCCAGTGCCGACTACGGCATCTACTCGCGGTACGCGTCCGCATCGAGCGTCGTCTTTGAACGCCACAATGCACGACGACAAAAAAGGCCGACTGTGTTTGTGTCCATCGCGATTTTTATTAATGGCTGGCCAAATTTTGCGTTCTTTCAGGTGGAGGTTGCCCGCGCCCTCTGTCAGACTGCGCGTTTGTTAAGGGCCCAGCCGAGTGTTGGTCATTTCCTTTTCAGCAAAAACTGTCGTCGTCCCCTTCCCCGTCACCCCGTCCCGCCTTTGGCTGGCGAAAAAGGGACAAGGAAACACCGGAGCAGCCAAAGGCAGTTTCAACGTCGCCCCCTCCGCACCCATTCCGCAAGGATTTCTCCAAATTGGGCCCAATGTTCCAGTTCAAGCCAGCGCTCTTCACAGTGGACAGTGCATTCCATGTGAGCCTCAGCGGTGTATGGTTCAGACAGCCCCCTTCAGACTGAGCTGGGCGAGGTGCCGGAGGAATCGATGCGTCTGTATCGGGAGGCAGTGGACGCAATTCGCAGGGAGAGGGTGCAGAGGGGAATTCCCTCCCCCGATTCGACTTGTGTGCAATTTCGGAGTCGGAATGGGACTTAGCATCAATTCTCTTTTGAAGTTTTCGGTTTCCAGAACAAGAACTTGAAACTTCTGCGCGCAGTCTGTTTGTCCAAGGGGGCCCAACGGATCCGGGCTGGTTCTTTCTCATCCCCTGGACACAATGCGAAGAGCGCCAAACACAAGGTGGCGAGTGGACACTGGACAGCGAGCAGCATTCCCCGTCTGCTGGCAGTCAGTCCCCTCTCTGATTTGGGTTTTACCGCTCAAAACAAGGGACAGGGAGGGCGTTGAACATCAGAGATTTCACTCGCGTCGCTGGCAGCTATTTCCGCACATTCTCCGGCCCTTTGAAGATCAGCGGCAGAAGCGGATTACCCGTGTCAGCTGTGGGCGCGCGCGAATAATGCTGGGGAAGCAGAGTAATCCCTGTCCCTCCCTCTCCTTCGTGGTCGCCGCAATTGCTCATCATCGCCAAAACCAGTCACACATCATACGTATCATCCAATCGAAATCCCCAACCACCAACAAAAGATCTCGCTCAATGTGAGGGGCTTCGTCGAGTGCTGGCTCTGTTGCACTTCCCCGTCTCCTCGCGCACTTTCCGGATCATTTTTGCATAAACTCTCCAGCCCAAACCGTCCCGACCCTTCACTTTCGCAATCCTATTTGCGTCAGCCGTCCGATCAGGTGCAACGCGATCCCATGCAAAGTTGAGCGCTCACCGATCGGAGGGGTCCCTCTTCACTTGCGGTTGCCATCCGGATCAATTCTTCTGCAATTCCCCTTCTCTCACGGCGGTCATCCCAAAAAAGGCGATCCCCACGGTGCGCTAATCGAATGCGACGCGCGAGATGTGCAGGGATCTGGATTGGCGCGAGTCGATTGGGCGCGACGGCGTCTAGTTGGTTGGTGAAGTTTTTTGGAGCGGACGGAATGGGGGAAGCAAATGGGCGGAAATGGTAAAGCCAGTGGCGGACGTTGCTTTGGCTTTGGGTGCCTCCCATCGGATGTCGCCTTTCCCCTCTGCATTTCTCCAGAATCAAAGTGCCAGAGGATATCTGACAATACCTAATTCCCTCATCTGTCCAACGTCCGTCCACTCCGCGTCTGTGTAGTCTCAATCCTCATCACGCATTTATATTACTTGTTTCCTGCCAAATGTCAAATTGTCGATGCGACTGGTTTTATGGTTTTGCACTGTTTCGAACGCCCAAACAAACACACAAAGTGGATCTCCTATGACTTCCTTTTCGCTTCCGATCGCTTTCTTCTCGAGTGGTTTGGCAAATAAATATGCAACGGAACACAGCGCAAACGAGAGCTGCGGTGAGCTGGTTTTCGTCAAAAGTTATAATTATTTGTCATTTCGCGAAGTGGAGGGAACGGCTGGAGAGGTGAAGCTTGGTTGAAAACCTGCATTTCGCGCGTAAACATTTTCGGCTGTTCTAGCGCAAAAGCAAATCCGCCGGCCGCTGCCCCGAGCCATCCTTAACCGCCCTCCGAGCAAAACATACGCATATCTGCACACCCAATTGTTTTCCGTCCGAATGGGGAGAAAAAATTGGGGCAAAAGGGGGGATTCATTCCATCTCCAAGACCCTCGTTTGGCATTTGGATTGTGAACGAATTGCATTCCCTCAGAGGTTTTGGTTCTCGGTGTTCGACGGAATGAACAACGAAGGGGCCGAGACAGCGAGCACGTCCATTTGCACTGCCACTGCGTCGCCCATTCTCGGGCAAAAAGTGTCTGGACGCCGGACGACCAAACTGGCGAAAGAGTGGCGGCCGCGGCGGACTTTGTCCCAGTGGCAGCACTCTTCTGAGCTGTTCAAGTCATCGGGTTGGGTACTCGCGCTCTCCATTGTTGTGCTGCTGCTGCTTACCTCGGATGGGGCCCTTGCCGATGACGACGCCCTTTCGCTGCTCGCCTCCGACAATGCCACCTCCCCCTCCGCCGATCTCAACACCGACTCCTCTCAGGACAACGGCACCTTGTCCTTGCTCACAGTGCTCATGCCCCAGGCCGCTTCCCGCAACAGCACTGAGACGAGCGCAGTCCACTTCCAGGCAAGTCCCCAATTTCGCCGCAGCACTCATCACTGTCCACTTCAGCTGATCACGTTCAACTGGGAGCACATCTCCACGCCGTTCTGCGTGTCTTTGTGGATTCTGATGGCGAGTGTGGCCAAAATACGTGGGTGCCCTTTGGGATTTCCCTTTCCCACTCTCCCCATCCCTTTAGTGTTCAACGTGCACAAGAAGTTCGCCGAGGCGGTGCCCGACTCGGCGCTGCTCATCGTGCTTGGTATTGCGCTCGGTTCGATGCTGCGCCTGCTGGACGTTGACGCCAGTGTGTTCACGCTGCGCGCGCCCATCTTCTTCCTGTACCTGTTGCCCCCGATCATTTTCGACGCCGGCTACTTCATGCCCAATCGGCAGCTGTTCGAGAACCTAGACTCGGTGCTACTCTTCGCCTTCCTGGGCACCATTTGGAACACACTGGCCATCGGTATGTGCCATCATCACCTACGGCCTCTCTCCAAATGCCTGTGCTGCCCTTCCCCCAGGCTTTTCGCTGCTCTGGCTCGGCCACCTCGCACTGTTCTCGGTGCCTTTCTCGGCGTTCCAGATATTGCTGTTCGCCTCGCTTATCAGCGCTGTAGACCCGGTTGCGGTCATCGCCGTGTTCGAGGAGATCCACATCAATGGTAATGCAACGATCGCCATCAAAAAGTAGTCAATTCAAACCCTAAATTAAGAATTTTTGTTCATCAACGTTTTTGGCGAGGCGCTCTTCAATGACGGCGTCAGCGTGGTCCTTTACCAGATGTTTCGCAAATTCATCGCCATCGGCTTCCACAACCTGGGTAAAATAATATATTTTTGTTGTTGCACATTGTTTATTTAAATTCCTTTGTAATTTTTTGCCTCCTCAGACCCGGTAGACTACGTTGCCGGCATCGGCTCTTTTTTGGTGATCGCCCTGGGAGGTGTGTTCATCGGCCTCCTGTTCGCGTGGCTCGCGTGCATTGCGACCAGATTCACCTCTCGAGTGCGCATCCTGGCCCCCGTGTTTGTGTTCGTCATTCCCTACATGTGAGTCGATTGGCCAATGCCGTTGGTTCTATTTATTATTTCCAAGATCCTACCTGAGTGCCGAGATGTTTGGTCTTTCCTCCATTCTGGCTATTGTTGCGTGCGGAATCGCGATGAAGCAGTATGTGAAGGGCAACATGAGCCATGACGCGTGCGCCTCCGTGAAGTATTTTGTGAAAATGCTGGCGCAGTGCAGCGAGACTGTAATAAAGGGAGGGCATTCGTGCTTTGTTCTGTCCAATAAAAGAATTGAATGTAGGTGATCTTCATGTTCCTGGGCCTGTCCGCCGCGTCCAGCAACCACCACTGGGACTGGGCCTTTGTGGGCGCCACCATCGCCTTCTGCCTCCTGTTCCGCGTCATCGGCGTGGTTGTCCAGTGTGCGGTGTTAAACCGCTTCCGCGCCAAGAAGTTCTCCTACAGCGACCAGTTTGTGCTCTCGTACGGCGGTCTACGCGGCGCAATCGCCTTCGGACTGGTGGTGTCGCTGGAGGGGGACTTCCCCGCCAAAAACATGTTCGTCTCCACTTGCATCGCCGTCATCTTCTTCACCGTTTTCGTGCAGGTGCTTCTGAATTGAATTCTCCGTGTACATATCCCCCAGGGCATCACAATTCGTCCGCTGCTCCATTGGCTGAAGGTGGAGAAGCAGGATGCCGACAAGGAGGAGACAATGGCTGAGCGCATCTGCAGCCGGCACTGCGACTTCGTGATGGCAGGTATTTGTAGTTCTACTGAATATTGGCTGCCACTTTGCTGATAAATTTATCAATCACCTGATGTCCCCCAACAATTGTGCTTTTGGTTGTATCGAATATCATCAAAGTGGGACGTCAATACCGTTTAAGCGCATTTGTATAGTAGGTATTCGAAAGTTTATGCGCGCAGGCATCGAAGACATCGCCGGGATGCGGGGCAAGAACTCTGTGCGGGACACATTTGAGCGCTTCAACGCCAAAGTGCTGAAGCCGGTGCTGATGCGCGGCGAACACCGCAAAGGTAGGGAAGGGATTATAAATCAAATAATTGACCGACACAATTTCATACTTCGATGTGTCGCCCATCATCCGAGCGTACACGAAGATCACACTGACCGAGGCCCAGCGTCTAGCCAGAGCGAGCGGCAGAAAGTTAGTTTTGAACTTAATTTCCGTAAATGTCATCATTGAGACATTATTGTCTTTCAAGGCACTCGACTGCGACAACGAATAGCCACCGCGTGGCGCCCAGTCCCTCTTCGGCCACCTCCACACTCACCTACTGCCAGTGGACCGTGGACGAGAAGCGAGGCCCCACCAACCAAGAGCCGCGCTCCAGGACAACATCACACAGTAGTGATGGCGCCAACAACCACAAAAATGAGGACTGCGGGTTGGAAGAGGTCGAGCTCAAAAATGCACGGAAACACGTGGAACATACATGCCCCTTTTTTCAGCATTTACCGAATGGGGGAGAGGAACAGGACAGAATTGAGGCGCTGTATGCAGTGTTCTCTCGCTTGCTGGACAGGAAAGTGAACGAGCTGCAAGCCACAAGCAGCCGCACCGCGAGGATAAGACTGAGGCCCGGCGGTGGGGAGAGGGCTGAAAACGACGACATTGAGGACAACTACATGGAGACACTGATCAGAGTCGGCAGAAAACAGAAAGTCGCCATGCCAGGGGGCGAGGTGCAAGAGAGGCGGAGACACTCGCTCAGCCCTGCGATTGAGGTACCAGATTTGGGCTGGACGGAGAGTATTCATCCAGTTTCTTCTCAGAGACAAATGGGCCAACGGGGGGCATCTTCTGCCGAACATTTGCGTGGCTTGGCGGCTGCCAGGCGTCTGTTCATCGGGAACACACACTCGGAACCACTCCGGTCCAGACATGAGCAGCACCGGCAAAGGGCCGTTGGCGGAGAGAGTGGGGAAATAGGTGCGAGATAGCTGCCGCAGTGGAGAGAAATGAGGACAAGAGATGACCGTGATCGATGTGCTTCATGGACTTATGGAGAGAAATTCATAGAATACCAGTGAAAAATGCTCAATTTCCTAATTTTCCCATTTGCTGCCAAATAAAGATCAAGCTTATTGTCTAGAAATGAGGGAGTAAAACACTTCTTTGGCGCCAGAACTACCTTTTGGGGTGAAGACCGATTTTGGCTCTCGTGGCATAGAAATGTGAATAAATAGAAAATCGGTTGTCACTGAACATTAGGTGGCGGTTTTGTGTTTTCACGTGGAGATGGCACTCAGAGGGATTTTGAGCTGGTCGATGAGTGCGTGCAGCTTTGTGAGCAACACCCCGAGCGGGGCATCCTCTGCGCCGAGCACCGCGAGCAGCATGGAGGCCACCCGGGCGAGCACCACAGTCCCGTGCTCACAGCCGATCACCACTTCGCGCAACTCATCCCGAACGCCTTAAATCCGAATCTCACTCACAAAATGTCCCCACTGGTAATAATTGCCTTGGCGTTCGAAGGTCTCCCAAATGTTCGCTAGCAGTGCAGAGTACACATTGCCGCCTATCTGCGCGTGGTCGCTCACAGTCCTTGACACGGTCAAACCTGATCAGAAGTTGCAATGGAGGATTTAATGGGTTGACAGCCGGACCGTCTTTATTGAAGAGAATCACGCCAGTGACACCCCCGCCAACCACTTGACTCAAGAATGAGTCGAGTGCACGCATCTTGAGCATCTTTTCTCGGTATTTCTATTTACTAGAATTCTGATGTACAATAAAATTGGATTCAAATATCAAGTGTGTTCATATTGACGAAATGAGCTAAAATCATACCGTGGTTAACACATAACATTTTCTAAATATAGGCGTGAACGATAATTTAATTTGACAACAATGGAGATCAACATCGATCAAGTTATTGGCCTATTCTAGTCAGTCCAACGATGTGTACAATGCGGGTTGGTGCACACATAGTAAAGTCTCATCTCCTCCTAACGAGTGTAATTTTTGCTTGAACATATTTGTCCAATTAAAAAGAAACCTCCGCTCTGCGCGACTGTGCTTGGAAGAACACTGCTTCCTTGTTGTTACATTTTGGACATGGATGCCTCAAACGGTAATTTTGAACGGAATTACCTAAATTCCGCTCACTCCTCAGTTTTGGGCAGAGTCGGATCATGGATCACATCGGCGACAATCTGGGTGAGTTCGCTAAACCAGTAAAATTTTCAGAAGTAACACATCATTGCAAGCTCAATTTGCCATATCATATTTTGCAACTATAGACTTACTCGACTTCGTGCGTCAATTTGTTAACGTAAATGCACGGGTTGTCCGCGGGCTGGCTGTGATCACAATTCCGGCATACGTACATCAAACGTCTATTCTCCTTGTCTTCGCGAGGATACAGCATGTTGTTGCTAAAAACAATGGCAATGTTACTACCGCAGTTAGCCCCCTTCCACCCCACTTTTTAATTTTTTCAGTTTCAAGTAGGGGATATTGGATATTCATACCATTCTGGGCAAAATTTGATCCCGACAAATCCGCTCATGTTGCGCAGCTGCTTGTTTTAAACTCCTGACTAATAGGATTGGCAATTTGATGGGATTACTGGTTGAATATAATATATAAGATCTAAAACATTTTTTAGACTGCAATCTATAAGTAACCCTAAAACCTTCAAAGACCATCTAATAATATGGTTAATTCATTACTCAGACAACGATAAAAAG
>VAHH01000215.1:0-44620 GCA_013357305.1 Radopholus similis
CCATCTTCAATTGTACAAGCTAAAACCATAAAATAAAAAAATTCGGTTCCCAAGAAGTGAATTTTATTTTTTACCGATCCTATAACGGGCGGTAAAAAATCATTTTTTACCGGTAAATTTACCATTTGACAACCCTAAAAATAAATAATACCTATTAGTATTCTTTCGGTTTTTAAATTTTAAAAGGTTTAGCGTATAGGGTTTAGGTACGCATGTGGCGTAATGTATTTTGTTTGATGAAGGTTAATGTGATTGTAAAAAAAGAAGTAAAAATTTCTAATTTCTCGAGTTGGTGATTCATCAGTTCGTCATCAAATTATCATTCACCAACTCAGTTTAATTTTCCCAACAGACATCAAAATTATTTTAAACATCATTCATCAAGTATAAATTCAACGCGAACAACGATGAGTGCCCTTGATAACCGTAAGATGGTTTTTAATATTTAAAGATACCTTTTATTCAGATCTATTTAATCTTCGTTTTGCGGCGAAGGAATTGGTCCGTAACGCGAAGAAGTGCGAAAAGCAGGAGAAGGAAGAGAAGGTCAAACTAACAAATGCACTAAAGGTACTATAATTAAGTTCGATGATTGTGTCCAATTTCTGAAACGTTGACTTCACAGAAAGGAAACCGCGAAGTGGCAACGGTGCATGCGGAGAATGCGATAAGGAAGAAGAACGAGTCGCTAAACTACCTTCGAATGTCCGCCAGGATTGACGCAGTTGCGGCTCGGGTTCAAACAGCAGCAACTCAAAAACGGGTGACTCAGAGCATGAGCGGCGTTGTGAAAGCCATGGAATCTGCGATGAAATCCATGAATCTGGAGAAAGTCCAGAACCTGATGGACCGTTTCGAGAAGGACTTTGAGGATTTGGGTAAGTTGGCAACAGTTGGCACTTCATCCGAGTGAAATATGACAGATGTGCAATCCGCCACCATGGAGGGCTCCATGAATGCCACCACAACGTTGAATGCGCCACAAAGTCAGGTCGATGCACTGATTCAGGAAGCGGCCGACAAAGCTGGGTAAAGGGAATTTCAAATTTCCCTGCATCCTTTTCTATTTAAAGGCTGGAGCTAGGCATGGAGATGCCCACTGCCCAGACTGGGCAGATTGAAACCGCCAGCACGAAAATTGCGGCAGATAACGAGGAATTGTCAAAAAGGCTGGCAGCCTTGCGACAGAACTGATTCCAGGCTCAGAAGGAATAACTGATTGCAACTCGTAAAACGGTTCGACACAAGTTTATGCATGTATAAACAAGAATGACAACCGATGGGAATATATTCATTTTGGCTTGTCCAATGCTTTTTTGATTTCCGCCAACGCACGTGCATTCTCATTTTTTGCCGCGACCAACTCTTCCAGCCTCGCAACTACATCTAGCATTGTGCTATTCGGCGAAAGTGCAGCGTCTGTCTTTTGGAGTGCGTCGGTCACATGTCTCCGCCATTCTTGCATTGTCGCGTCCATTTTCTTCAACGATTCTTCCTTTTCCGCCTTTGAAGCCTTGAGTGCCAGGATCTCCCTGTCCATCTTCGCAACGTGTTCGTCAATGAGTCCGATCTCCTCATCAATTTCATTTATGCTTGACTTGAGTGAACGCCAGTATTTTTCTCTCTCTGAATGAAATAGAAATTGGCGAACATTTCATCCATCACCTTTATTGTAATCGATGAACTCCTTGCTGAACACCTTTTGGTTCTGCAAAGTCTTAGATTGCTTTGAGTTGGTTGTGCTTCCATCGGGTATTTCCTTTGATAAATTGGATCAAGGGTAATTCCATAAGGAAAAATTACTTCGTTGCGATTCCTTCTGTTCAAGTTCAATTGCTTTTTTTCCGATTTTTTCTCTGTCAGACAAAAAATTATTTTAAAGCAATTATGATAAATAAGTTTACTATACTCTGGAAATCCTTGTATTCTACGGTTTCTTTGTAGGCTTCTTTGAGTGCGTAATATTCGTCCCTGTCCTTGTAATATGCGTCATAATAGGGCTACAAATGAATGACTTTTGATGATTTTTATTGGTTCCACTATGTGATCTGTGACAGTTGCCTTTTTCTCTGCTTCGCTCATTTTTGTCCATCTTGCTCCCAATTGGACATTTGCTTCCCTCGAATTTGGGAATTCGCCTCGGCTCTTTTGGAGGTTCTCTGCGAAAAACCTGTTATACGCATTTTTTGGGATCCTAGAGAGATTTCAATTTTTTTAGTATAGTTTATTTTCCCACTTTGGGGCGTTTTTATCGCGTATTTTGGGCATCTTCTTTGCATCATCCCGAGCGTTCACTTTTTGTTGTGCTGCGACTTTTTTCTTTCCAGCCATTGTGTGTGACTTTAAAAAAGCGAAGAGCTAAATCATCTTCAGGACTCAAAAACGAATCAGTACTTAAAAATTGTATTCTAGGAATTTAATCAACTAAAAATGTATAACATTTCTTTCGATTTTTATAGAAACGATAACAGTAACAAAAAACAACAGAGGGTTTAAAATTTGAAGCTTTGTAAGGGATCCGCCATCTTCGACTTGAATTTCTTCTTGGCGCCAGCTTTTTCGAATTTCCTCCGCTTTCCCCCATTTCCTTTCCTGCCATCAGCTGCTTCTGACGATCTCCTTCTTTTGCCACTCTGACCGGAATTTTCGGCTGCAAAATTCTGACCGCGGAGTGATTTGGGAACTGCCGAAGAAAAGAGATTTATTTCTATTCGCTGCCCGTCGCCAACTGCTCAAATACCCATGTAGTCGGGGACATCGGCTATGCCAGCGCTGTGCACCTTCAACTTGAACTGTTTTTTGTCCTGCTCCAGTGCCTGCTTCTCCCGCGGGTTCTTCTCGAAATACGCGTCCAAACGTTTGGACTTGAGCAGCTCTTCCCTGATCTCGGCCATTCTAGTCTCTCTGATGACCGTTTTGGTGCATGCGGCCAGAACATCCTGAAACCCCCCAAAATGAAGAACTAAATTGTGCAAATGCAACAAAATCACTCTTGCTCTCAGCTGGAAGCTCTCGAAGTCCTTCATCCGAACCTCGTAGGGCTGAATCACTGGCTGGCCCACTAAAATTGTGAAATTAAGGGCAATGAATTAATTTTGTGTTTCGTTTCACTTCTCTCATTGAATTCGTTTTGGACCCGCTCAAACAGTCCCTTCTCTTCTTGGGAGGCAAATGAAATTGCTGTGCCCTTGTTGAATCCGCGTGCTGTCCTCCAAATTTGCACAAAAATTAATCTCAGCAATTTTTGAGATGAATTTACCTGCCGACTCTGTGCACGTACATGTCCGTAGAGAGCGGGAAATCGAAATTGATCACGTTGGACACTGAGTGGAAGTCAATTCCACGGCCAATTCCCGACTCTTTGTCCAGTTGGCGTCGCTTGATCTTTTTGTGCTGTTCTCTCTTCTGTTTCTTCGTGTCCTCATCTTTCTGATCGCCCCCTTCATCGGCCGCGTCATCGTAAATGTCGTTGCATTCGGAGGCAATGATGTAATTCCATTTGCCCTCGTTGAAATCGTGAATGATGCGACAACGTGAATTTGCAGGCATCTGTGCGTTGAGTACGCAAGCGTGAATTTTGAAGGCTTGGAAAAAGAGATGCAGCCTGAACAATCAACAATTGTGATGAATGGACATTAATAACAGGAAGAAAGTTCATCACTTGTAACACCGGTCAACGCTGGAAACGAAAACAACAGACTTCCCCAATAGCAAGCGCAGTTTGATCAAAGATAGCAGGATTGTGAAGCGCTGGATCAAAATTCAAATCAGGGGATATGATAACAATGATAATGGGAATTGAACCTCCTCGTCGTTTTGACAAGAGATTTGAAATTGCTGGAGCTGTTCAGCGCCAGGCAGGTCACTCTCCTAAACTCAAATAATGACCTCTAGAACCAACATCGTTTGAACACCTTGAGTTTGAGCGAGAGCACTTTTCCCACAACAAACATTCGCTTAAGCTCGGTCATGTCTTCACTAAGGGTAGCTGAAGTCATTATTGTTTGGAAACGCGATGGTAGTCGCTTCTTTATTTCTCTAAAATGAATTTAAGAATTGAAAAACCCGACAATAATTTTATTACTTTATTTCGTTACTGTATCCATACGAAAAAAGCAAATCGGCCTCATCGAGCACGACTAAACTGACATTCCCTAGCAGATGTGGAAGCTTCTTCAACGCACTTAATAATCGTCCCGGAGTCGCTACCAAAATATCCAATGCCTAAACTTGTAAACATTTTATAAATATAAATGGCTAAAAACTTCTTTTTCCAAAGTAGTATCAGGAGAATCGTTAGCATTGACAAGGCAAAAGGATTGAATAAAAACGAACGAAGCTGTTAATCGGCCGAGAAGTGCAAAAATTTGCGTTGCCAATTCCTTTGTTGGAGCTACAATCAGAGCGAACGGACCTCTCACATTTTTGCAAGTCTGGATGGTTTTGCGATTATTTTCATTTTAAAGTGATTTTTACCGCCGAAATTTGGAGCACTTTCTGAACAAGCGGAAGCAAAAATGCAGCTGTCTTCCCGCTACCAGTTCGCGCCCTAGCCAAAATGTTCTTATCCTTCAGTGCCAAAGGGATCATTGATGTCTGAACCGGAGTTGGCCGTTCCCAACCCAGTTCAAGCACTGCCTAAAAAGCACATTTGGTAATCTACATACAAATAGGACAGAGGAGATTACCTTAAGCAATCTATCATCCAAATCAAAGCTCTCGAAAGATGAACATTTATTCTCAAGTTCCAAACTGGAAACTGTGTCAGCACTGTCGTCGACGGATTTTAAACTTGGATGTACTTTTATTTTCGCGGACATTACTCAATTATCTTAATTGATTGGTGCTTAAATTTATGTTAATGGTTGGCTCTTAGCTTCAAATACTTTAATAATAATGAATAATGAAAACCTGAAACTTGAATTTGAACTATTTGGAGATTGAACCAAAACCAATGGGCATTCATTAATTAAAGATAAAGCAACAATTAAAAAATGAAAATACTGTTCTAATTGAATGCATCATAAATTTTATTCAATTTTATTTTAATAATCCCGTGTCAGTGTCAAATGTCCGTATCTGGGTCTGGGTGTTATGTTGATTAATTTTCGTTAAATAGTGAAAAATGGGCAGTATGAGTTTGAAGTGGGAGCAAGTCCGAGTTGTGTCCCATGTTCGATTGTCGTCCTTTGAGTGCTGAAACACTGGGTGACTTCGTCAAAGGCCTTCTTCAAGTGGCGGTACTTGCTTTCAAATAACTTTAGCCAAATTCCTTTATCCTTTCAGCTCTTCTCATTGCATCGACAACGTTGCTTAAACCCAAATTAGTTATATATTTACAATTTCCCGTAAATCTCTCGGACGATTTCCGTCAGGCGTTTCAAATTTTTGATTCGAGCCTCCATATTTTTGTGCCTATCCTCAAGCTCTTTGTGTAAACTTTCCATCGTGTCCATTAGTTTATAAAATTGTTCAGCACTATCATCCTGTTGTTTTTGTAGTTGTTGTTGTAGGGTATCTTTCACACGAGAACGCCGAGAAGGGTGTTTGTTTAAAGATTTAGAATTTGTGCTTCGTCGCATATTTCTTAAATTGAAAAAGGTAGTGCATTAATGTCGGTATTATACATTATACTGCAGTCTAGACAAGACAGCTCTCGCAAGAGGGGAGGTAGGCCACGTGGGGAGTTGGAGAAGGTGGAGATCCTGGGATTAATAAGACCTCTCGTTTATCCTAATTTAGGTGTCCCAATCGCCGGCTTCATCAGTTCTTCTTCACTGATATAACCGTTGTCACTCAAAATGGTTTATTTCTATTCGACATCTTAAATCGACATTAAGTATATGTAAATTTAAATTAAAAATGTACCTAGGGAGGGTCCTACCTCCTACCCTTAAATTTAGAGAACTATTGTATGCCCTCCTTTCTTTTCGTTTTCGCATTCATTTTCGTCAGTCCATTTCCACTGTCCTTCACATTTACAATTTCAATTTATGTACATCGATCGGGGGAAAAACGAAAAATAGAGAATAAAGCAGGGTTCCCATTCGTGCTGATTTATCAGATTTGTGCTGATTTTTGATGGTGGTTTGGTGGTGCTGATTTTGTGCTGATTTCTGTATAGATGGAAAGTAAATTGAATTAATTTTTGGCAAAATGCAGTGGCAGAATATGCCTTCAGGATTCACTTTCTTTCGCTCAAATTTGGCAAAATTTTGGACTATGCGCTGAGAAAAGCTTCAAATTTTCGCCTGCGGCGCAGAAAAAAGTCTCAAAAATTGACCTGTGCCAACAGAAAAGCCCAAAATTTTCGCCTGCGGCGCAGATTTTTCGAAACACATGAAGAAACAGCATCTGTAAAAGCTAGAGAAGGCGCAAAAACAAGAAGAAAACAAGCACTCGAAAAGCATTTTACCGAAAAAGGTCATTTTTTCCTATTTACAATATTTGAAAAGTACGAGTAACGAGTACTAGCGATTTTGAAAACCCGATACGAAGTACGAGTACTAGTTCTAGGTACGAAGTCACAACACTGGCTGGTGATAAATATGGCAAATAAAGCGATATATTGTATATAATTTCGTTTAAAACTCGTTATAAAGCATTTTTGTATTTTGTCTGATTTTTACCTCAAAATCTGATTTTCAAAGGCTGAAAATCTGATTTTCTACCATTTTCAATGGGAACCCTGGAATAAAGCATACGCCTAGCCCGTGTGTCGCGGTACGACTATTTTTCATTTCAAATTTTATAGGTACCAAAGTACCTATTCGTTTTTTTAAAAGTTTTTTTTTACAAATTCTAATGACTTCGATTATCAAGCTAGAGGCGCTTTCTGGTGTTCAGGATGATGGACCTCTGTGTTATTTATTGCAGGTCTGTTGTTCGACACAGAATTTGAGAAAATATGACATAGCATTTTAATTTTAGGTCGATCAAGTTTACTTCCTACTTGATTGCGGATGGGACGAGCAGTTTGATTTGGCCTACATAGACGCCATCAAAATGCGGATACCCCAAATAAATGCCGTTTTGATCAGTTACGGTGACGTTCCGCACCTTGGTGCCCTTCCCTATTTATTTAAATGTGGTCTCAATTGCCCTGTATATGCTACAGTGGGTTTATCTTTTGCTACAAACAAATTTAAGTAAATGACGCAGGTACCAGTCTATAAAATGGGTCAACTATTTCTGTATGATTGGCTAAATGGCCACATGAATGTGGAGAATTTCTCTCTCTTCTCCTATGACGATATTGATGCAACCTTCGAAAAGGTGCAGCAAGTTAAGTACAGCCAAACGGTGAGTAAAAATGGGAAACCCACTGATTGCATTATTCGGATTCCAGATCTTGCTAAAGGGTGACAACGGGCTGCAGATAACGCCATTTCCCGCCGGACATCACATCGGCGGTGCCATATGGCGTATAACAAAAATGGGTGACGAAGAAATAGTGTATGCCGTGGATTTTAACCACAAGAAAGAGCGACATTTGAATGGATGCACTTTTGACGGTGAATATTGATTCATGAATTTAGAATGTTTATTTTGGTCCTACTAAGAGTTAATTAATTACCTGACGACAGATTTCAAATAATTTAAAGTTTCTGTCTAGGCATAGGACGCCCGAATCTGTTGATTACCGATGCGTTCAATGCTCTCTATACGCAGCCAAAACAAAAGCAGCGTGACGAGAATCTCGTTTCGAAGCTTCTTTCAACTGTGCGGGATGGAGGAGATGTCATGCTCGTACTGTTTTTGGATAATCATCAGCAATGGGGCACTCAATTAATCGCTCAGGTTATCGACACAGCCGGACGTGTCTTGGAGATTGCACATTTACTCGACCAGCTTTGGCAAAAGTTGGCATATTCAAATTAATTTTTCAGTGCTGAATGATTTGCAGCAAAGAGGCTGGCCTTATGACGTACAATTTGGTGATGCTAAATGCAGTGGCATCCTCGGTGATTGAGTCAGCAAAATCGCAAGTGGAGTGGATGTCTGACAAAATACTGCGGATATTCGAAATGGGCCGGCACAACCCCTTCCAGTTCAAACACGTTAAATTCTGCCACACACTGAATGATCTGAACAGAGTCCGTTCACCCAAGGTACCACACCAGCTCTTGGCCAATCGCAATCAGTTTGATCTTTCAGGTAGTTTTGGTCAGCGGGCTGGACATGGAGAGTGGCTTTTCGCGAGAGCTGTTCCTCGAATGGTGCACCGACACCAAAAACATGGTCATTGTGACGGGACGGTCGGGAGAGCGGACCCTCGGCTCCAAATTGGTTCGGATAGCCGAATCGAGGGAAAGGAAGAGAGCGACAAACAACATGATCACACTGGAAGTTAAGGTGCGCACTTTGTCAGTCCGCTTACCCAATCACGTGCATTTAGCGCAGAGTGCGATTGGAGGGACATGAATTGGAGGCACATTTGGCACGAAAAAAGGAACAGGAACAAGAGGCTGCCAGACTGAGGTTCTCAGAGAAGAAGAAGAATGCCCATGGCCACCATTCAAACTGTTTGTTCAGGCTTGAGACGGTTCGCCGAAATGCCCGACTTGAAAATGTGGAGTCTTCAGACGAGTCAGAGGACGAAGACACTCTGGCGGCAGTCGTTGCAGCAGTTACCTCGACTGGAAAAGGCAAAGGCTGTCTGTCATCGGGGCATAAATTATTGTGATTTGCCATTCTGCAGTGTCAGAAGAACAGAGGAGAATGACAACCGCAGTTGAATCTGCTGGCGGCGGCCATTCTTCTGGTCATGCGCACCAATTTGGTGCGGTGAATACGTCCAATTCCTACGACATAATGCGTCGGTTTGAGCAGAGTCAGCGTGTTTCGTTCTTCAAGCAGAACAAGCGACATTTCCCCATGTTTCCCTACCAAGAGGAGAAGCCAAGGGTAGGCATTGCGGATTTTGTACATTTCAACTTTTAATAAAGTGGGACGACTACGGCGAAATAATCCGGCCCGAAGAGTACATCATTGCGGATGCAGCCGCTCCCTCGTCGCAGCCCATCAACGCGAGGAGGCTGGAGAAAAAGGTCAAAGAGGAGGAGGAGGATGGAGCGGAGGAAGAGCAGACTGCCCCAGTGGCGGAAGAGTGGCCCACCAAATGCGTCACCTATGTAGCCAAGATAGAGGCAATGGACCCAGATTGATCCCCCATTTGAGGCACATTTGAGTTCAGATTCTGTGCAAAGTGGAGTTCATCGACTTCGAGGGCCGCTCTGATGGCGAGTCGATCAAAAAGATTTTGAGCCAGATAAAACCGAAACAACTTGTAATCAGCTGCTGTGCATATTTTGATTATCACAATGATGTTCCCCCCTCCACCAGGTTGTGGTGCACGGGACTGCCTCTGCTACGCGACATTTGGCGGAATATTGCAAGCGAAACCAAATTGTCCAAGGCAAGATTTTTACGCCGATGCTCGGGGAAGTGATCGACGCGACGATTGAGTCGCACATCTTCCAAGTGACTTTGAGCGACCAACTCATGTCCTCGCTGCTCTTTCAAACGGTACAGCAGCACTACATTCATTTGGGTCTTAAATCGTCTGTCCCATTGCAGGTAAAAGAAGCGGAACTGAGTTGGCTGGATGCCCGAATCATTTGCAAATCTTCACTTGCGCCGGCACTGGTGGAACTGGAACACGCGACGGGCGAGGGCACACATCAGCAGGACGGACTGGACGACGGAGGGCCCACCAATGGGGATGCGCCGGAATTCAGTGTGGATGAGGAAATGGGGGAGCAGCAGACTGTTGTTGACGCGGATGGGGAGTCGATGGTGGAGGATGTGCCGGCCGCGAATGCGAGCAACAGGAAGACGACTGCCGTGCGTGTGCCCGACCAGCTGTTCCTGGAGCTGCTCCCCTCCAACGCGATTCCACCCCATCAGTCGGTGTTCGTCAACGACCCCAAACTGACCGATCTGAAGCAATTGCTCTCCGCCAACGGATTCCACGCCGAGTTCCACTCGGGCGTGCTCTACGTGAACAACGTGGCCAGTGTGCGGCGCAACGAGGCTGGTCGGTTCCACGTGGAGGGCTACGCCTGTGCCGATTACTTCAAAGTCCGGGAACTGGTGTACGCGCAGTTCGCCATTGTTTGAAACGATTTATAGGTCATTTTCGATCTCTCCACCACCAATGTCCTTTTTTGTTGTTCCCTCCCTTGTTTCCACCTTTTTGCCCAAATTATTAAATTTTGTATGCCTTTGCACATTTTTTTTTGAGATGACTCAACGTTGGTTGTCTGCCCGTGCATCATTATTATTATTATTCAATCAAACCATGCGCGGATCCTCTCCCTCACTCTTTCATGCGATCCCATTTCCCTCATCTCCTTGTCGGTTTATGGGCTCTCCGCAAATAATTTGGCGCGCGGGGAGGAATTCTTCCCCCACTCTTCCGAGGTGCTCATGCTTCTTTCTTTCCCCTGTGCTTTTGCGAGCGAGGGTCTGGCGGCTTTGTGGGGAAAAAGCACGCACAATTATTGTGTTTTTGGGGGAAAACCAAAAATGTGTCCAAATGCACACAAAAACAATCTTTTTTGCGCAGTTCATATGCGAAGTTCATGGATTGAGTGGACTTAGCATTGACGAAACAGCCCAGCCCCGAGAGTCCCCCTCTGGATGCTCTTTCGCCCTCCGCCCAATCGAATTATCCGCCCATGCAGCGGCAGCACTGCTTCAGAATTCCCCTCCCGCCGTTGGCACTCATAAATAGCTAGGAGGGCTCAGCTTTATTTCCCCATTCCCCTTTGTCGTTATTATTCCCTCCAAATTTGTGTGTCGCCACTGGAAACGGGTGGGGCTGACGCACACAACAGTCAATCCGAGCGGCCACCGGTTAGCAGTGAGAAGGGAGTGCTGGTCAAGGGGACGAACGGTAGCGGACTGGACCGGACAGGAGGAGGAGGGAGAAGGGAAGGAACGCGCGGGACAGGCGAGACAGAAGAGGCAAAAGGTAATTTGAGCGCTAACAGCATGGCCAGCAGCGCATATTTCGGTTTTGTTTGTCATGCTGCTGCTCAGTCTGCTGGTCCACCACTCACCCGTTTGCGCTTTACACAGCTCGCAGGGATTCGTCGGCCGTATGACCGTATGAAACGGCTAATGCGAGGGTGTGAGGTGGTGTCCAATTTCCGTCTGTCCATTCCGTGCACTGCCCCTTTTCGATTTGCTACTTTCATAATAGCCGCAATATCTTGATCTTGTTGCATTTTTATACATACATTCTCCAACCACAGATGAGCGGCCCTACGCCAAAGAACAAATTTATCTCTTTGACACTCGACTTCCGTCGTCGGCCACGCCATTCCCCGATTGCAGAGTGTCGTCAGTTGACGGACAACTTCGGCGGAGAGCACTGGTCGGTGATTGGGATGGGCAATTCCGCTGTTGTCCACCGCCTCCTTCCCACACAAATTTGCAGGTCTTTGTGGCGCCCGAACAAAAAGTGCCAGAATGCAAATGAGGGCGGCACATCGCGTAACGGCACTGCCGGCGGCATAATGCCCTTATCTGGGGGCGGATTCCCCCCGTTTGGGAAGGCTGGACGGAGCAACAACAACAACAAGAGCAAACGGGGACAGAAGAACGGCTGCGGCAAAAAGGGTGGGCCAAACGGAAATGGATTGGAAAATGGAATGGGGCATTGGGAGGGAAGGAGCTGCTGGGGGAGCTGTCGCTCGCCCCTTTCCCAGCTCAAAAAGTGTTCCTCCCCCATTATGTATTTGCCTGTCCTTCCGCCACCAAACATTTGCGCCGATGGCCAATTCCTGCGCCCTTTTCCGCCGCACTAATCTAAAAGCGATGCAATCGACGTTTCTTCCCTTCTCTCCTCTGCCTTCCCTTCCCTCTCTCGCAGGTCGCAGCCAATTTTGTGCCCATCGCAATTCCGCTAATTGAATGAATTTGCCGGCCAACAGCAGCCGCAGCCAATTCCCCCCGGAGCCAGAATTGGCATTTTGGGGATGGGACAGCTGTTTGGGGCACAATCGCCCAGAAGAGAGCACACAGCATTGGCAGAAGAGGCACTCTCCCCGCACACCACGCACACCACAAGTGAAGTGTTTTCCGCGGAGACAATGGGCGAAATGATCCAAACGCGAATGAGCAGCCAACCGACCAGCCAGCCAAACGGCCGTCCACAAAATTGTGGTTGGAGTGTGCCCACACATTTCCACTCCTCTGTCCTCTCCATTCCCCAATTTCAAAAAAAAGTCAAGTCGCTTCCAATTCGTTCCCACAGAACATCATCCATCCATCCCTCAGCCTAAATGCCACCCCTTTTTCTGCCGACTGCTGATGTGGTTGATGTCCGTTATTCTTTGTTCTTTCTTTCCCGTACCATGTCTTCCTTGCCCACTTGTCCTGTTCAGAGTCCAGCCAATCATTGCGATTGATTTCCGGCAAATCCCGTTTCTTCACCCCTCAACACGAATGTTTCTGTGTTCGGCCGACTCCGTGCTCATTGACCACCACCAGCAGCACCACTCCCCCTGCCGAATCAGTCAGCGCCAGCGCCAACCCCTGCCGCCACAACAACTGCAACTGGTCCAGTTCCCGACGCGCCACTCCAAGTTCCTCTCGGTCCGAGGTTTGCGCTTTGTTCGCCCTTGTGCACGCCCTTTATCCACGCATCAACGACAGTCCGTCCGAAAATGGAAAAGTGCCTCCCTCCCCTCCCCTCCCAGTTTTTGTTCCCTACCTCCTTTACCAGCGACAACGCACTTTTTGTCGGTTGCGGGCTCTTCCCTGATGATGATGATGGGGATGTCGGAGGAGCTGGGTGGACGGAATTAATTGCGGCGAATCGGCGGGAATGGGCAGGCAAGAAGGGACGGACGGGGAGACTGTGGAGGACACGCAAATTGGAGGGATGTGGGGGCCCGCGCAACCACAGCGGGGAACAGGGAATCGCTGGCGGGTGGCGGCCGCTGGATTTCCCCTGCAAAGGGTCCACATTTCGAAACCGCACCAGCGCGATAATACCTGCAGTTCCCGCTCGCTCTCGCGCATTCCCAATCCCTTCTGCGCTCCCACGGGCGGAAGGCTGACTGACTGAGTGATTGTACGGGCGAAGAATGGAATGGGTGCAGCGGCGGGCGAAGCGACTGCCGAGGCAATCGTCGTCCCTTGCGTGTGTCGATCGATTTGCGTCGCCTTCCCCCCCCCCCCCCCCCCCCCCCCCCCCCCCCCCCCCCCACACCCATTCTCAGCCGCATTGTTTTCGTCCGCCCCCACACAACCCCAGCCCTCTTGGCTTCCTCCCCTTGCCGTTGCATGATCCATTCATTCTTCGTTTGTTTGGTTCGAGAGAAAAAGATGAAGCATCGCTTCCGCAGTCCTCAAAAAACGGAGGGAGAATTGTGACGAGTCCGGCGAATGCGGCGGGGCGGAAGACGAATGGCCGGCCAGAAACAACAACAGCCCATTATTCACCGTGATTGTTGCTGCTGATCTCAGTTCTCAGTCCCTCCCACTGCCCAAATTTCAACGATGAGCAGCACTCCCTGGTGGCGTCCGTTGCCCCTGTTGCTGCACTGCCTCGGACTGGTGGTGTCCGCCCTGCTCTGGCTGTGGGCCCAGATCCGGTGCAGCAGCAGTGGGCAAGCAGGAGGAGGAGGACGTGTGCTGGACGGCAAAGAGAGGACGCGGGGCAGAGGCGGACTGAGTCTGGACGCCAGACTGGGGGGCCGGGGTTGGCCGCCGCTCTGCAGCGCGGAACAGCCATTGCTGTTGCATACACCCCCCGAAGGTGCCCAAAAATGAACGCAAAAATGCGCTGTGCAATTTGGGCTAATGGCGGCGGATGTGGTTCCGTCGCTACTTCGGTTTCCAAACTTTCGCCGTTTCCCATTGCAGAAAATGTGTGCACCGAGGGCACAGCTGGCATTTCGGGAGAACTGCGCTGTCTGGACAGAGACTACTGCTGGCTCGGGGGCGGAGGGACGTGGCACGGCGGCAGCAGGAGGCCGCCGGAAAGAGGAGAACTGGTGGGAAAAGCAAATAAATAAATGAATGAATGGATATTCGCCCCAAAAAGAGTCACTTAAAGAAAAAAGGATTGCCCCGAAATATACTGGATAATGGATGAAGAATGAATGATTAATCGCTTATGACTTATGAGTGGACTTTCGTACATATTTCTTGAAACTGTTCCCTTGCCTTTGGAGCAGTCTCCTGCACTGCCGGACCGCCGCTCGGCCGTCCATTTCCAGCCCTCTGTTTCTGCGCCGCACCGCCTCGCCGTAAAGACGAATCCAATTCCCTCCCATTCACCGCCTTTTGCGGCACAGAACTTTCTGTCGCGTCGCCTGAAGCGGACCAAGAGTTTCCCGAAACTGATCCGGAGGGAGAGGGACGGCGAACAGCAAAGGCACAACACCGCCAGCAGTCCGGGGGAGAGGGCACTGAGGTGGGCGAGGGAAAGGGCAATGGCAATGGGAGACAGAAAATCGCCTTAACCCATCCATTCCTCCCTCATTCCTGAGTTTTCCCGGACAAAGATAAGGGCCCCACCGCACATGATTAATTAGCGCATTGATTGTTGGGAGGTTGCGAACGAAGCGTCGAACTGGATTGGGGCATTCCCCACTAACAGTGGGTGGTGACCTCTTTCTTTCCTGAACCGGCTCAGCGGCAGACAGTCCCTCCCAAACTCCCAATCCCATTAGTCTCGCAATTCCCGAACAGCAACAACAGAAACAGAAACGGGACTTTTACATATCGTTTCCTTTGCCGACGACACAGTCCCCTCCCCTTTCTCATCAGCGACATTCCAAACCGCGTTGAATCCCCGCGGATTCCCCAATCCTCCGTCCAAATGCTGCTGTTCAACGCCCTCAGCGGGGCCAACAACAACATCCGCCCCTCTCCCCAGGTGCGTCTGCAGCGCGGCCGCCGAGTGTTCCGAGTGCAACGGTGAATCAACCCAAAGCGTCCGTTTCGCATCCGCCCGGGGCAATTAAGTATTCCCTCCAAAATGGAAACATATTGTGCCGCCCCGCCCCAAATTTATGGCCTTTGTCCGCCTGCTCTGGTCCCCCAAAAAATGTTGTGTCTCCCCTCTCTGCCGGCCCTTATTTTCGGCCAACCTCCGCCCCTTCCAGCACCGATCAGCGGGATCTGCAGTCTGGAGCGCCTCTCAGCCTCTATCTGGTCCCGTCTCCCGCCGCCGGCCCTGCTGACCAGCAACAACAGTTCGGGGCCCCTCCGCTGCGTCCCTGCCGCTCGCACGAGTCTCTGCCCCAGAACAGCGTGCTGCGCCGTCTGCAGCCGGTGCACCCGTCCCTGTGCCCGGACAACTGCTTCGAGCTGGACCAGTCGGTGTTCGCGTGTCGCAGTTCCGGGGAGCGCAGTCGCTGGATGAACAGGTTGTCCGAACGAACGGAGGAGTGAGGAGAGTACCCACCCAACCCACCGCTGTCCTGGCACCGTCCACTCCACTGGAGTGGAACCTTCTCCGCCCGGATCCGCCGCCCCAAATCCAATCCTCCTCCCCCATTTATGGGTTTTGCGCCATCCCTGCCGCACGGCTCCTTCACTCAATTAGACGCGGTTCTTCGCCCGGATAGCTCAGCCCTGCGCGCATATCCTCCCTCCAATTACACCACACATTCCCCATTCCGAACTGGAAAGGAGAGCGAAACGGGAGGGCAGCAGCAGCCCTCTGCGGGAGGTTTTGCCGGCACAGGGGCGATTCAGAAGAGAGAAAGGGAATGGAAGTGGGCACAAAAACCTGCGGTTCCCCCATTTCCCACTTTCGAATCTGTTTACCCACGAAGGCCAAATACGGGCGGGGACTGCCTTTTGGGGCCATCCCCCAGCCCCAGAGCCCCATTTGTGCCCCAACCACCGCAGCACATCCAGTCCCCCACATTTGTTTGTCCAGTGCGCGTGCAAAAAGCCTTCTTCATCTCCGTTTTGTCCACAGCCACCCACCCATCCACCACCATTCATTATTCGTTCATTCCCCACATCTCCCCATTCCCTTGGTGTCTGCTGTCCGACCCAAAACAAATAAAAAATCGTTTGGCCGCAATTTGTTGGGCCTACTCTCTTGAAAGCTGCTCTTTTCGCACTCTTTTGGCACTCCCTCCCTCCCACAGGGGGACCCACTTCCCGGCCCATCCATCTCCCGCGAGAGGAAGGACTCTCCAGCGCATCGAGGCAGGGGACAATTGATGTGGCAGCGGCGGAAGGGAGAATTGATTGGGCGGGGAATATGCAAATGGGAATTATTATTGGCGGGCACTCCCTCCGCGCCCGCAGCGGATTTTGCACCGAATCCCATTGCGGACCCAATTATTCGCATTTGCACAGCATTCGGCGTCGCATGAACCCCCAACGGGACCGGACGCACCGCGTCGAGAACGCTCTCTCCGTCTGGGTGCTGGAGGCCAAGGGCGTGTCCCCCAAACGCCGCTTTTTCTGCGAAGTCAGTTCCCAGCACTCTCCTCTGTTCCCCTATTGTTGTTTTCCACTTTTCAGCTTTCATTGGACGGCCAGCTGCGTGCGCGCACCTCGACCAAGGGAATGGGCGATGGAGTGCGCTTTCCCCTTGGCAATTTGTCGCCCAATTTGCGGTTCAGATCTGCTTCTGGGGAGAGTCCTTCGACTTCCAGTCGCTGCCGCCCACCCAGCACCTGTGCATCGACTTGTTCCGGGAGCCAGAGCCGAAGAGGACGCGCATCAGGGCCGCCGCCAAGGAGCAGCACACGCTGGTCGGACTGGTCCACATCCCGATGGCAGACCTGGTCGGACGACAGCCCACCGAGAAGTGGTGGGTGGGGAACAGGGAAGCTGCGCATTCGGGGAAATTAAATCGGCCAACTGAGCAAACACCGCTAGATAAAGCGATTGGCGGACATTTCCGATTTTTTTACGGCGGAGCGGAAACAGGAACCGGGGAGGGCACTCACTCCTCGCACCTAGCTCTGGCCACAAAATGTCCACCGCCACAATACAATAAGTGTTTGCCTTGTTGTTGTTCAGCTGAAAATGAAAATGCATTTGGTGTGGTGGAAACGGAGCAAGCAGTGAATGAGGCGTGACGGCTGAAGGTCGTGCAATTGACTGTCGCCCTTCTGTTCAGGTACGCAGTGAGTACGGGCGACGCCAACAACAACAGCACCACGGACTCGCAGCCCTCCATTCGGGTCCGATCCACTGAGACACAACAACCTCCCCATTTGGGCTCTTGCAGGTCAAAGCTCGCTACCAGTGCGTGCACATTCTTCCGCTGAACGCCTACAAACCGCTCAGAGAGGTTTTTGCCCGTTTCCGCCTCCTAACCTTTGCCCTCCCCAATCAGTTCCTTCGCTCCCAATTTCTGCCGCTCTGCTCCGCGTTTGAGCCGATTCTCGGCGTAAAGGCCAAAGAAGACTTTGCCAACTCGGCGGTGCGCATTCTGCACCACGAGCGGAGGGCGGCCGAGGCACTGGCCGATTTGGCGATGGCCGAGGTGGAGGGACAGGAGAACGGTGGGTGGCTGGGTGGAGGGAGACAGCACAGGGAAATGTTGAGAGTGTTTGCTGCAGATCATCTGCTCTTCCGCGGCAATTCTCTCGCCACGAAGGCAGTGGAGGCCTACATGAAGCTGGTGGCTGCGGACTACTTGCAGGTGCGGAAAGGCAAAAGCATCCCTCATCGGTGGGTCTGTGTCCCTTTTGCAGAGGGCTCTGGGCGACTTTGTGCGCCATGTGCTGACCAGCGACCTCGCCTGCGAGGTGGACCCGTTGCGGCTGACGTCGCACTCTGCCTCTGCGCTGGAGCGCAACCGGCAGCAGCTGACCCAGCAAGTGGAGCTGGCCTGGTGCCGCATTCTGGCCAGCACTGAGCACTTCCCGCACCAGCTGCGCGTGCTGTTCGCCTCGCTTCGTCGCCATCTGGAAGGTTTGCGACCTACATTACCGTTTGCTAGCTAAAAAATGAATGTAAAAGCAAATTAATTGTTAAATTTTTGAATCATAGTGGAAATAAAAAGTATTATCCAGTTCTTTTATCTATCGGATATTCCCAATGGTCGTTGGGTCAATTCAATTTACATTTACACACTGCCAATAAGATTACGGCAAGAATGAAAAATTCCAGAGTCTGGACGCGCAGAGCTGGCCGACAACCGTGAGTCGGCTCCCATCCATCGTTATGTAGTGCATTCACTGTTCCCCTCTTGCCCCTTCTGCAGTGCTGTCCTCGTCCATTTTCCTGCGCTTCCTCTGCCCAGCCATTCTTTCGCCGTCGCTATTCGGACTCGTCTCTGAGTACCCGACCGGGACGGCGGCCCGCAATTTGACGCTGGTCGCCAAATCGCTGCAGACCCTGGCCAACTTTACGCGCTTCGGCGGCAAAGAGAGCTACATGGAGTTCATGAACGGGTTCGTGGAGCGAGAGTGGCGAAACATGGTTCGGACCAGCCAACTCCAGCACTCCTCGAATTGCTGTTTCAGCAATGCTTTCTCCGCAAAATCTCCGCCTTTGCTGCTCCCAGCCCATTCGACGAGGCCCGCTATTCGGCGGTGAACGCAGAGATCGATCTGGGGAAGGAGCTGTCGCTGCTGCACTCCTACCTGAGCGAACACTGGAGTCCCAAGGTGGCGGAGGGGGCGCACATGGGCGAACTGTGGGAAGCGTTGGTCATGGTGGGCATCTGGAGGAGCGACGAGGAGGAGGACAACGGAGCGGAGGAAGAGGCCTACAGCATCAGCATCCACAATCCGCCCTCGGACTACGAGAACAACTCGGTGAGCGCCAGTGTGAGGGACACAACGGACGAGCATCGAGCAAGGCGAGAGACCGCGAAAACGAAATGGCCCAGCTGAATCCCAAATATTTCAGGGCACCTCCTCCGCGGAGAGCTGTGCTGCCTGCACGTCCCCCGCTCGCTTCTGCGGTCTCGTTCTCGCCCGCCAGCACCACTTCCCATCACTTGGACTCGGCCGACGACTACGTCCTCAGCTCTGCCCTGAGCCAACTCCAGCTCATCGGCAACAACTGCTGTTCTTCAGCCATCCACCTGTACGATGAGACGCCCGTCCAGCCTCCGCATGTGTACGACGAGGTGGCTGTTGAGGCGCTGGGCACGGCTGCCAGAAGGCCCGTGGCGACGGTAATGAGTGCGCCCAGAGTGGGCGCCGCGAGTTTGGGGGCAGAGCGAAGGGAATTGTGCACTCCGCGAGTGGTGCAAAGGGCGTTGGTGGAGAAGGAGCGGAGGACGGAGGAGAGTGATTCCAGCGGCGAGAAGGGGGTGTGACTCAAACAAAAAAAGGGAAAGCATTTATCCAATTCCATTGAACAGAGCCCACGTTCGGACTCTTACCGTCAACGACGAACAGCACGTAAAAAGTGGTCGGGCAGCTCCATCGGCTCCGCAGAAGAGGCGATGACACTGCAACACGAGGGAAGCACATTCCTGGAGCCTGGAAAGCAGCTAAACGGGGGCACAACCGCAAACGGAGTCCACTCTTCCGGATACCAGAGCCTAATGAACAGCAGCAGGTTGGCAAATAACAAATAGCTATGATTGTGCGAACTGAGAATTGCCAACAGCTACTCGTCCAATTCTTCATCCCCCACTGACACCGAACATTCCACATCTCATCCACAACACCACCACGCTCGTCCGGCAATGGCCATAGCGAATCCCCTTTACTCCTCCACGTCTGCGCACTCTTCCATTTCGGACAAACAAAGGGGCAGTCCCCGGGAAAGAGCACAGACTACGGCGTCGCCACTGCTGGTCAACAAGGAAGTGCACTCGCCGCAATTTGGAGTGGCTAAACCAAGGTCCAGAACCCTTCGGACTTCCGGCGAATACAGCACATAAATATTTTTGTCAGGACCAATCCCAGCTGTTGGTCCATTCCCTGCTCATCGGTCCAGATCCAGCCTCGCTCTACTGCGGTTTTTGTGGGGCCCGACCCCATCGACCCTTCTTCGTCCGCCTTTGTGCGCTATCCGCCTCCGAAGTTCCCTCTTGCGGCCGACGAGGGCAACAACCTCCGACACTGGGCACCCCCATCGCTGCAGAACGGAGCCATTCCGCAGCACCTCCAATCGCAGCTGTACAGTTCCGCCAGTGTGGACGTGCTCAACGACAGAGAGCCAAATCGGAGATGCGAAGCAAACGAACAACTTGAGGTGGACCTGACACCTCAATTTCCACACAGACCGATTTTCTTTTCAGTTAATCGAAGCTCGTCGCCAAATCGAAGAGCTGACTCGAGCCAACGCCTTCATGCGAAGGGAACTGGATCAGCTGAGAGCCTCGGTGTCTGACCAGCAGATTACTGCTTCCGAAACCATTTGATATGGAGGAGAAAATTAAAAATGAAATGGTAATCGACAATTTTCCCACGAACGAAATTATTGTGATACTGTCCCTTTCTCCCAATTCACTTGATACCTCCCCTTCTTGCTTAAAGAATCCACTTCTGAAGTGCTTTATATACATAATCTGAAAGTAGGATTTAATTGTTGTAATTTGAATTTGCACAACTTTCGTCCGATTGATATTGTTATTCCCAATGTCGTACAACGTACATAATAAATGGTCCAGAAGTATCAATTACTCCTAATAAATGATTTTATTCACATCGCTACAAATAAAAACAGTTAAAACAATTAACGCCTCGGCGGAGTTGTGTAGTAGGCCTTTGGTTGATTCTTGAATTCCCTCTCTGTGCGCTTGTAGACTTTGAAGCGCGTGAAAGGCGCCATTTTCTGGCCTCGTCGCAATTCCTCCACAGACTCTCGGTAAGCAGGAGGCTGAAGAAATTTCCAAAGATCGCATTTTGTTGGCTGCTCGGGCAACTTGTTCGTGTCCATAGTTCCAATCCAAAGCTGCACAATCCAAATAAATTAAATAAATGAAAAAAAATAGCTCGAACTACCAAGTCACGATCGTTCAAAAAATCAGCCTTACAAGCTTGAATCCCTTTGGTGGATAATGACGCATGGACCAACATTGAGCTGAAGAACAAATTTGATTGATACATGTCTCAACAATATTCTCCAACTTTGTAGTGTAGATGATTTCTTTAGTCTGCTTCAGTACCCGTCGGAAGGGCAAATCACGATGCCCAAGACTCTGTATATCCGTGATTACGGCGCCTCGATCCAACAGGTTATTAAGCTGTCTCTTGACCACATTGACGAGATCATTCTGCAAAAAGAAATTCTTAAAAATTAAGATGGAAATGTTACAATTTATAAATCAAATTGAAAAACCTTCGCCATAGGTCGGAATATGAATGTAAGTTCAAATGGAGGCATATCGAAAATCTAAAGTAGTAAGCGTTTAAAGTATATGTTATCTGTTTGTTATGCATAAAATTATCCCATATATGTACATAAATACAAAAAATTCTACTCCGAACTTTGATTCAGATAAAGTGAGTTCCACCACAAATTTTTATCTTATTGATGAAATGATAATTGGATGTCATTGATGAAATAATGAATGATGGATTTTTTTGATGGAATTCCTTGGATAAAAATTAAGAGATCTTTGCAACTTTGGATCAGACAAAACAAAAAAACGAAATTGGTGAATAGGGTACTCCTTTTTCCTTCAAATTAAAAATGGCATTGGCGAATTATTATAGTTTAGAGGGATTCGCTTCGAATTTTTGTCTGTAAAATCATATGGCCAAAAAGCACGGCGACGCCGAAGGCGGATGGCGCATAATCGCAAATCTCGTTTTTTAAGAGCTTTGGCTTATTTAAGCACTTTTTTCAAACAAATTTAGATGGACGCGTCTCTATCTTTTCTTGACGATATTGATTCTATAATTCCAGGATTTTCTGAAACTGGGATCGAACAAAGGAATCGCACCTGCATTCCTGGTATATTTATTATTTATATATCGGCAATCATGGCGAATCTGGGTCCGCCTAATTCCGATATCATTCGACTCAACTCGTCGAGACGCGTCGAATGAGCTAAAATTTGTCGATTTGAAATTTTGGACCTGAAACTCCAAAAGGGTCCCGTCCCCCCTATGGTTTTTGAAATTTCGAACCTCTCGGAATCTGGCTAAAAATGCTTTCCGCGCCCTAATTTTGATTACTTTATCATTTTTAGCACATAAGAAAACCTATGGATATGAATTTGAGCGAAAAAATTGAGTCCCAGTCCGGGACCCAAATTTGCCATGATTGCATACATATCAGTTCAATGAACTAAAATGGCATTTTACAGGCGATAGATTATTTGCTGTTTCCGACGGGTATCATGCGGGAAATGGTTGTTACGAGTTTTATGGTTCCATATTCGCCTCGCTTTCTGGATTTGTGCACGTATTTGTGTTAAAGGATTCCGTGAGTTATTTTTGACACTAAAGTATGTACTTTACCTAGTATTGAATTTATAGCAAAGTGAAGAGATAAAAATTGTAGAGGTCCGACGAAATTTTGATGAAAGAAATCACATCCTTCCATCCCAAGGAAAAATTGTTACGGCAAGGGTAAAATTTAGTGACTTAAGTGATCCATATAGCTTGGATTTTAGGTCGAATTTATCACTGCCAAGTTCGCAAAGTGCTCAATCATTTGTGTGGAGGATACGGTGCTTAAGACCGAGTTTAATTCCACCCTGCGCAAGGAAGATGTGCGGGAGAAGGAGCGAGACAAGGTTTTTGCTACTTTCGGGTACGCAATCAACTGGCCACATTTTAGGTGGAATTGTACAAGTTTGTTCAACCGGGCGACATTATTCTTGCTCGCGTTCTTGGGTACGGAGAGGCGCACACATCCTATTTGCTGAGCATAGCGGAGGATCAATTGGGAGTGGTTTTGGGGAGAGGGCAGAACAAGGAACGGCTTGTGCCGGAGGCCTCACAAGTAATGAAGGCTGTGGATTCCGAGTATCGAGAACCCAGAAAAGTTGCGCTTTTACCAAATTTGAATAAATAAGCAGATATTTTGCATTTTTTTTGTTTTTATTGTAGAAATCCATTATTTTATTGTTTATCTCCATAAACTGATTTCAGCTTTTTTGTGAAGCGAAACGACGATGTACAATCAGAATAATTTTTTCCAAACCGTCCAGCCCCCACAAATTCTCTATCAGCTGAATGCAGTTAATGTAGGTTTTAAACAATTTAGTTTTATGCACTCGGAGAGTTTAGGCGACTATCGGTCTGAACAACTCTACTCCTCTGCGAGGCTGGCTCTCTCCTCCATCGGTGCCCACAACCCACATAAATCCCACGTTTGGTGTGTCACCATTTTCGCAATCCGCATTTGTCCTATGTTCGCGCAATGGCATGCATCTCTACAACGCTATTAAGACATTTAAAACATTTTAGATGCGCTCCATTTGAATCCCAGCCCTTTCACCATTCCGCCACCCGGAGTCATTGTGAATAGTCATCATAGACTGAACGGGGCCAGAAACATTGCGTGCATTTCAAAACCAGCGGTTATCAGTCAAGAAGCATCAAATAGGAAGAGAAAAAAGGCTGAAAATGAAGAAGATAAATTGAAGCCATCTAACAGCAATGAGCGAATATCAGAGGAGATTTGTCTGGACTTTATGAATATGTCGAAAGAGCAAAGAGCTCGCCTATCCGACGACTACAATTCCACCAGAAGCACCGTGATAAATGAATTGGCGGTTCGCAACAACGGTATTTCAATCCGTGGTGCTGCCGTGTAGTGGAAATATTGCTTATCTCCCAGGGACAAACCAGTCAACATCCCAGCAGCAGTCACCCATCGAGGATCGAGAGTCGGCAGGAAGCATTGATTTGAATCCAACTGGTGGAGAGAGCGATGGCGAACATCCTGAAATGGCACGGAATTGGCGAATGAAGACGTTGTTCAGCGGACGAATTGCCGACCACGAATTGCCTCAGAACTGTCCGAGACCGCAAAGTGATGACGGACGCACGTTTCCTCCAATCAGTTCCCTGAAGGAAATGAATGGCAATGGCAGAACCGAACAGGCACCACCGATCCAGGAGCAGGTGGTTGTGCAGCAACAGCAAGAACTAATGCAGCAAACCACCTCGGCATCGAACCATGGATTCGTGTACCGCAACCAATGGGTGTCAAAGGAACTTGTTGAGAAACAGAAACAGTCCCGCATGAATGGCAGTTTTGGACTGAGACAGCCCAGACCCGATCTGCCGAAATCGAATCTGGCTCCCGAGAGAGGTCCGCCAACAAATTCTGCCCCCAAAATCGGCCAACCCGCGAAGCGTCAATACCGCATGTTGATTCTGAAGAACGGCACCCGAATGTACCCAGGGCCCGACTCCACTGAGTGCTACCAGTTCGCGGAGAGCAAACAGTGCCTGGCAGGATTGTTTTGCAAGTTCACGCACGACGGAAAACGGAAGCATCAAGCGGTGGGGATGTGCGAAGGGTAGTTTTCCACGTTTAGAATGAAAAGGTTACGGGGTCCCGTTTAAAAGGTTGCTCCACGGAAAGTGCCGTAACACTGACGACAACTGTCCGGGCGGACTGCATTCCCCGCTTTTGCCCCACCAGATGCCGATCTGCGATTTCTACTTGCGCATGATGTGCAGCGTAGGCGCAAGCAAGTGTCCGTACCTGCACGTCAAACACACGTCCGGGCTGGATCCGTGCATTCACTTTAATAAGGGGAAGTGTCAGCGTGGAGTCATGGTTTGTTTGTCGAACGCCGTTTGCCGACCCGAGACTACGCTTTCCACTCGGCACTTTAATTTGTTTGCCATTTCCTTGCAATTCAGTGTGACAGCCCCCATCGCTATTACTACAGCACGATTAAGCAGAAGAGGGGGGTGCCCCGTCCAACAAAGTCAGCCACCAACCAGCTCAGATGCTGCGACTGATTATAACTCGAATTTAGCGCCAACGAACCCCAATTGAATGTTGCACCGCCAGATGCTGCCGAAACCCCACAAAATTCCATTTCCTCAGAGCAACAAGCTACGGGTAGCAAAAAGTTGCTAAACTGGTACGAGTAAGTGGACGAACGGGAAGAATGCGACTCGCTCTAGACCTCTGGGCAATTTGCCTTTCACATTGATAGATATAATTGTGCCTAAAGTCGCGTATTTTTAAATAATAGTATATTGGATGATTCCGTAAATTTGTATTGCGATAAAAAAAGGTATCTATATCCTCTATTTTATATGCCTTCTGTTTCACAATTGTAATCGAGCAGCTGCTATGCTTATTTGGAATTTTTAATTGCGATGTACAATTTTAAAAAACAATTTCAGTAGAAATGCCTCCAGGAATCAGTCGTGAACATGCGAAGAAGCGAAAGACAAATACCTCAGATGTGTCTGCGGAGGATGGGACGGGCAGCGAGACGCACGACAACAGCCATGTGTCCGAACTCGTTGCAGGACGCCAGAGACGTTCAGCAGCAATGAAGACGCACAAGGTGTGGGACCAGTTGAAGCCGGGCGGAACCAAACACCAAGCGGAAGGAGAAGAGGAAGCGGCTGGGGGAGAGGGCGAGATCCAACCAGTTGGTGGGTGTATAATGGTTTGATCGGCAATGGTCAAATCGGCGTTCAGTCAAGAGAATGAAGTCAACTCCGAAGCCAAGACAGCATTCCGATGCCGTCCCGGAACAGCAAAACGTTTCGCCGGACAGCCTGGGATCAGTCACGGAACACACACCGATTAAGCTCTCGCCTCAAAGATCGGCGGAAGCGCAGCAGCCGCAACGCATTATCGTCGTGAAGAAGTCACAGCCGGCCATGGACAAACAGCAGCTTGAAATGATTGAGGCATCCCGAACTGTCTTGTGACCTATAATCTCATAACGCATCCGTTGCAGCGCGAAATGGAGAAACACAATCAGCTGGGCAACGATTTGCCGAGCGAGCCCAGCGACGATGAAGAGGACGATGAGGAGGGTGGTGAAGACGCGCCCTTTGTGCTCGACGACCCGCACGATCAGGACTTCATTGGAGTTCCGACGCCACGTGGCGGCCGAAGAGGCCGTGGAGCAGGGTCGGAGAGAGGACGGGGCAGGGGCAGGGGACGCGGATCTCGAGGGGGAGCGGCGGCGCCGACGAGGGGAGGCACTCGAGGACGACCGCGGGGAAGCCGCATGGTCACGGGCGGAGGGGGCATTATGCGCGGACGCATGATGGGGAGTGGCAGTACAGTCCGAATTCAAACGGTAATCAGCACAGTCGCGCCTTTGAATTCTGAAATGCGACAGGCGATGTACCCACCACGCGGTCTGACCAACGGAAGCAGCGGAATCTACTCGCTTCAGCCGACCGGGGGCATAGTCGGCGAATTGCCTCCATTCCGTCCCTCTGGCCTGCGCATCATTCGACCGAGGTCTCCTCAACTGGCTTAATCGTCGAGCGCCAAAACTGTTGTGCATTTAGAGCGGCTGTCCCCACTTACCGTCCGCTCTCAATTAGACAGCCAATGGCGCACTTCAGCACAATGGAAGTCAATCGAGAACTGGAAAACTTCAGAGGTCGCATCGTCGAGGGTTCATCCGTGGAGGAGTTCAACAACATAATTGAGCAGTTGCTGGTAAAGTGTCGACGCGTTTTGAGGGGCTAAATCACATTTCAGCAAGAAATATCGCGCGTTGTTGCGGACCGCAACAAACTCGTCGAGTATGCTGACCAACTGAATCTCACTCACCAGGCCGCCCAGGAAATTAAGGACAACAGGTCCCACCCAATAGCGCACTTTGCGCAACTCTAATGGTCGAATGAGTGTTTGCAGAATACGCCAACTGGAGCAGAGTTTGGAGCAAATGCAGCACAAAAAGATGGCCTCCTTCAAGCAGGAGCAGTTGCAAATTGTGAAACAGGGCTCAACGAGTGCTGGCGGTCCAGACGGGAAAGAGGCACATGCGGAAGGCGAAGTGAAGCTCGAGCAGCAGCAGCAACAGGGCCAAAATGACCATGGAGACGATGCATTGTTCTCGGCCAGAGGGCCGATGCATTTGCGCCCGGCGGGAATGCATTTTTACCAGGGCCACCAGCAGAGCAAGTTTATGGCGCAAAAGGGGGCAGGAGTCGCCGGACAGCAACTTCAAATGCGCATGAACATGCCGTTTGAGGATGAGGACGATCTGGACATGGATGATGAGGTGGAGTAGCGTTCGAAAGTCGCACCAAATGCATTATTCCTTTTAAGGAATTTGATGAGGACGACTATGATGGCGCCGACATAGACGACGAGGATCTGGGCGCCCAAGTCACCATTTGATCAGTTGCGTCCGTCTCTAGAGCCTGGATTTGGAACTTATTTTGGTGCGAAATAAAGGCAGAAGCGTGAATATGTCCGACCCCATTCTAAAGGAACTGAAGTTTGATCTCCCGTGAACCTTTTCTGGAAGTTAAACGATTTGTTCGTAACTTGCATACCAACCCCACACAATCAATATACACTCGATTTTCCATTATTTTGAATCTTTGAAATATCTTGCTGAATAAATATCCTTGATCCATCCATCACTGACCAAACACCCAATAAAATGCGATTTCCGTTCAGCAACATCCTTAGTTGAACTAGCTCCCCAATTATTTATATAATACATCTTTTGACTTCCGAACCAGATTCAATTGCATCGCCTAATTTTCACTTGTATCCGCAATCTTACACGGTTTTCAGTGTTAGAGTTGAAGTAAATGTTAAAAATTCATATCAGTAATCACCAATAATTGTAAATTTGGATTCAATTCGATGGAAGGAGACAAACTCTCTGTTGGTGTGTCCCACAGCAGTGGAGGTCCTACTTTTCTGCCACATTTAATTCATCATTTCCGTGCACTCTTCCGATATAATACAAAAATAGACGTAAAAATTCTGCTGCCACTCCCCCTCTGCCTCTGCGCCTTTTCCTTCCCATTGTCGTCGTGTATTTGCCGTGGGCCATGCGGCCCCTTTGCTCCTCCTCCTCCTCCCTTCTCGCGACTCTTGCGCAAAGGCTCTTGGGCCAAAATGAAAGGATGGCAGTGGAATTGAATTGAATTATTCCCAGAGCCTCGCCTCCCGGCCGCTCCTAGAGTAATTATCGCTGTTGTGTGCCCTTCCCGTTCCATCCTTCCCCTGCCCCCTGCTTCACTTTCGCCCTTTGAGGTTGGGCCTCGGAATGGCCGGTGAAGCGAATGGAATTGGTCCCCTCTGGAAGCCGTCTTCCTCCCCCCGCTGCTCCTTTGCCGTCCACGTCCAGCCAATTAGGTCCATTCCCCTTTTCCGCTCATTCGGCCATCCCCATTAATTCAAATTCAATGTTACGAAAACGCGGGCCACAAGTTCTGTCCCCAACAGCAGTTATTCCAATTCTGTGCGAATTGAACGGAATTTAAATGTCTTTGTTCAAACAAACTCAACGTTTTCCGTTTGCTCAAATTTTTGCGGACACTCACTTCCGAGTCCGACCCGTTTGCGTTCAGCCGAGACAAGTAGGAATGATGCACATTTTGCCGCAATTGGAATGCTCACCCGCTTCGCACTTTTCACGCCCAATTTCCCCCTTCGCACCTTTCAGCCTCCAAACAATGGACAATTGCGGCTTTTGGTCCTAGGCTACCAAAGAATAAATCACATCACCGCCGTCCGCCTGAGCCGTGCCCAAACAATCATTACGTTCGCCATTTTCGGGCAAAACATTCCTTCCAATCCGTAATTGGGGGGAAAACCTTCAAAAAGGCGGATTCCGTTTGGCCAGGGGATTCTCCGCGGTGCAAAATTATCGCCTCCTCGCTGGGAAGAGAAAAGATTTGTGTGCGCCGACTGCGGGGAGGAAAAGAAACAAGGTACATAACAATAATCCTCCGCGTGAAATTCCGTCGTTGCCATGGACCACGACTGCGTGCCCTCGAAATGGGCCGCCGTTTGGGAGAGGCAACTAACCCGCTTGCGCGAATGGCCGCTCCATTTGTTGTGCGTGCCCCCTCATCCAATTCCCATTAATTATTGCGGTCGGGTGCGGCTATTCCCTCCGTCGAATCAATCTTCCGCCGGCGCCTTCACATTCACCCGGCGGCCTATTTTTATGGGCCAATAAACTGAAAAGGAACACGCTTCTGCCGTCGAGGGCCAATTTGGGAATGCTTGTCGGGCGCAAGCCCACCTTCTTTTTTGTCCCACTGCTCAAAAATCGCCTGCAGACCCTTTGTGAAAGCGCGCAATTTCCAAAAGCGGCTACTTTCCGCCGCCCACTCCCCCACGGGCCTGCTGGTGTGTTGTCCGCTTTTCGACCAGCCCATATTAATTTCTTGGGCTCCCCCTCCACCGGCAGGGATGAGCCCCGGAGGAGCGGCGGCACAACCACTCACATTCCCCGCACACAGGAAGCAGGGGGGATGGGCCACGCCATTTTATGGAATGATGATGGGCTGAAGTGAGAGGGAAGGGGCAGTCTCGAAGAGGCATTTTTGCTCGCCTTGACGACCAGAAACGAACACTCCGGATTCCGGCGGACGAATGAACTGTCCACAGGCGAGACACCAACCGTCCCTCCGCCTACAACCAGACAAACACCTGACCAAACTAAATTAACCCTCCGCTCACTTGCAGGCCACACACAAAAGTCAAAACATGCCCACCACCTCTCCCCGAACCCACTCCCCGTCTCCGTCCGCCAGTTCCCAGCCCCCATCTCTCCACCACCACTACCAGCAACAGCAACAACAGCAGCCTCTCGCCTCCCCGCCGCTCAACAACCGCTGCCAGTTGCACTCCGTCGTGTCGCCCTGCTCTTCGCCAACGGCCACCGTTGTGCGGCACACGCTGGACAGCGCCAGCGCCTTCCAGCAGACACTCGACCGGCGGAAGACGTTCAGATGCAGGGGATCCCTGGTGAACGACCTTAATCATCCAGCTGGTCTATCATTTTGTCCATTTAGGGCCCCACAGTGGCTTCAGCGCCGTCAGTGGAGCACGAGGACTACCGCACTCCGAAGCCGTCCGTGAGCTCCATCGGCAAGACTGGCAAAAGTTTCGACTTGGGCGGCGGCGAGGGCGGCACGGGAGGCTGTTCCGACTCCAACGGACTGGTCAAGGTGAGTGGCGCGAACGAAGCAAATGTCGAATGCAATGATGATGTCCAGCACATGGTGTGCTGCCTCTTTCGCTCGATTAGTTTTTGTTTGTTCGCGCTGAAGTCCTACGTGGAGTCTCGCTTCTTGCTCTGTGCCTCTTTTGCGACGTTCCCACTTCCCAGGTTTCCCCGCGGCGGCACAAAGGGATTGTTGCCTTGGGAATTGGGAAAAACAATCATCGCCGAGTCGAGCGGGCGAGTAGTTTCTCTTTTCTGTGTTCCCTTTTTCAATTATTCCTCTGCCGGGATTTCGCCACAGTCGCCCTCGCACCCGTTCCCGCTCTCGGCTCATTTCCCTCAACTCAACAAATTGAATTTCCCACCAAAGTAGACGGCAAAAGGCGAATTGGGCCCAGTGCTCTTGTTCTGGCCAAGAGTTGTCCCTTGCTTCTTCGGCGGAGGAGGGCGCGGGAGCAGCGGAGGAGAACGAGGGGCGAGGCCGAGGAGCTCATTCGTCGCCGCCAATTCACTTAGAGTCGGCCCCCTGCGTGCCAATGCAAGTGCCCTCGCACAAAGGCAGCACTGTGGGGTGCCCGATGTTTGACTCCGATTTTGAAGGGGGATCCCGCCGAACAATCAGCAGCGACTGCTGAGCACACGCAAACGGCAAGCGACAAAACAACGGCGGCACGGCAAGACCAGGGCGGCCTCCACCCAGCGGGAGCAGCGGCGCCTAAACAGCCAAGTCATGGAGCTTCAAGCTCTGCGCGAAAGACGCGCCTCCTCCATCCACGAGGCAATCAGAGCAAAAAAAAGGAGGAGCGAACATAGCGAGCAAATGCTGCCCCATTTGGGCACCGCATATGTGAATCAGCTGGCTTTGCAATTTCCTCTCTCTCTCTGCTCCAAACTTTCTTCTAATTTCTGCTCAATATTCATTCACTCAAATATTCTATTCCATTGCACAAGTCACAAACGGAGTGTTTATTTATTTATTTATTTATTTATTCATTGCTTTCACTCGCAACACATTCAGGTCAGCGCCGACTTCCTGCGGCTAAATGGCTCCAGGCAACAGGTAAAATGCGCCTTTTTCGAGGGTTCTCGGAACTGTCAATTTTGCAGTTTCGTTCGCTGTTAAGTCGCAAAAAGCTAGGCCAAATGCCGCCAGCGTACACCCAGATCGACTGCAGCTACGAGTCTTTCGACTCGAACAGTGCGTGCCACCCACCAATGGCCTCTCTCTCTCACTCATTTCGGTCTTGCAGACACTGGCCCCGGCGGTCGGTCGGCAGCGCACCACCCGCTGATCAAGGTGGAGGATGCGGGCGGCGAGGCCAACGCCAAGAGGTCGCCGACCAACAAGATGAGCAAGAGCTCCTCTTCCGCGGTGATCCTCATCGAGTCGCAGCACTCGTCACTGGACAAGACCAACGAGAACGGGGGACCGCCGCACGTGGTGCTGGTCGGCCTTTTCCCGCCCCCGCCCACGGCAGGCACCCAACAGCCGCAGCAGCCGCACAACAACCTGAAGAGGAACGGGAGCAGGTGGGAGGGAGAATGGGACCGGACCAGATGTGGATTGCGGGCATTTTGAGGTACGGGGCGCCAATCGATGGGTCGGCCGTGAAAATGGTCTACAAAATACGCTCACAGGTATGTAACTTTAACCTTGGCTATTGGAATCGGCCCCATTCCCCAGAGACTGTCGGATCGGGTCCGCATCACCGACAGGTGGGTTAAAATGATGAGAAGTGGACTCCCACCTTCATTTGCCTTTAGGTGCCTTATTCTCGCCATGCTCGGTATCCAGAAATGAGAGTTGTTAGTCCGCGCAAAAATAAGGTTCTTTCTCTCGGCGCAGGCATATTTCTGATGGTCGTGGACACTGAGTTGTGCGGCCAGCAGCTTTTCGGCGTCACCAAGGTGCGAATTCGAAGCAATGGGAACAACCGACTGACTGACTGGTTGTCTGTCCGCCCCACAGGAACACGTGATCTCTCTGCTCCTCCGCTCGCTGGTCTTTCTCTCCACGATCGCACTGCTCGTCGAAATAGTCCGTTTCCACGTCAACGAAATACAGGCAGGCGCAAAACCCAACGCACGAATTCCGAGGATTCCAGCTGGACCTGGTCGACTGCGGGGCCGACGATTGGCGCGTGGTCGCAACCTGGAGGCGCACCTGGCAGTTCCTGGTCGAGTTTCTGCTCTGCGCCATCATGTTGGTGGCCTGGCCTTCGTACTCCCTCCCTTGTTCACTTCTGTCCCACTCCCAACAGTCCCCTGCCCGGCACTGGCACCATCCAGTGGTCGTTCGTGGAACGTGCAGGCACCTGGGCCGGCCACGCCCATGAGCGCAACGACTACCGGCTGAGGGAGGTGCCCGTCGACGTTGTGCTGTCGCTGCTGATGCTGTCGCGCGTGTACCTTGTTGGCCGGTGGCAAGTGCTGCACAGCAAGCAGTTCCAGGCAATTACACAACTCCTCTGCCAACATTCGATTGCTCACCTGTCCCAGGACGCCTCTACGCGCACTCTGGCGGCTCTGAATCGGATCCAAGTGAACTTTGCGTTTGTGATCAAAACGGTGCTGGACCAACACCCGATGCTGTCTCTGTCCGTGTTCTTGCTCATCTTCTGGCTAATTACCGCCTGGTCCTTCGCCCAATGCGAACGCTTCGGCCGCGACGAAGAACCATTTATTCTGTACACCAACGCCCTCTGGTTCATCGCCATCACGTTCAACGGCAATGGCTATGGGGACATTGTGCCAAAGTCGCTGGCCGGACGAGTCATTGCCATTCTTGTCGGCATCAGTGTAGGAAGTCAATCAGTAAACCATCTAATGATTCATTTGCAGGGAGCTGTCATCTCGTCCATCCTTATTGCTGTGATTTCGCGCAAAATCCTCCTCTCGCAGGGCCAGAAGAATGTGAACAATTTTATGAATGATTCGCGGCTGACACTCGCACATAAACATGCTGCGGCCAGAGTGCTGCAAAAAACTTGGCACATCTACCGCTGTTTGAAGAACCAGGATGCTCCTGATCAGTAAGAAATGGACATGAAAATCAATCCTCCGAACCTGCGTTCATTTGCAGTTTACTGCGGAAACATCAACGCAAGTTTCTGGAGGCGATACACCAGTTTCGGCACATTAAGAACAAAATTCGTGCTTTCGGCGAGAACAGCTCCACGTCGCTGCAACAGCTGAGCCGGGCAAGTGCACATCACTGGATGTTTGGTTCTGAAGTTGTCTTCCCCGTTTCAGTTGATGAACGAGATGCACACGCACACCCAACGACTGGCACTTGCACAAGAGGTGAGTGAACTAATAATGAAATCTCAGAATCAAAACTGTTGTTTCCAATTTGAGGAGATGCGCACCCAGATTGAAGTGCTTCAGCGAGCGATGCGGAACCACTTCATCGAGCAGCCACAACAACCGCAGCAGCCGGAGGAGACGCACCTCTACGAGCGAAGACAGCAGTTGGCCGCCAACGGGGGAAGGGACTCGCCACTGACCGTCGTCACATTCCACTCCAGCATATCGCAAGCCGTGAGTAAACAGTCGAATCAAAGTACAAAATTGTAACTTTAACAGAAAAAATGAGCGAAAATTCGGATGCCGATTCGATTATGCTGTGCCTGATTATCCAATGAAGTGATCTCACAAATGCGATAGAAGTGCTCATTTCTGCCGGTCCACAATGACAATGACCTTGTCCATGATTTTATATTTTATTCCTCTCCATTTTCCATACCCCGGCCGCCTTTACAATATTCATAGTTTTAAAAATTAAAATATTGATTGATCTGGCGTAAAGTTTGTAGTACGTTTTTGAATTTACTTTGTCCTTACGTCCTTAGATGCAAATTCCAGATTTCGGTTTGGAAAATAAAACTGAAAAAATACCCATTTCCTACTGAAGATGAAAGATCTGCTGATATGTAGGTATACATATTTGGGTTGTATGTTGGTTGGTGTTTGTTACGACTTTATAGTTTGCATGTTTGCACTTTATCAGTACTTCAGTCTACTATCAACATCAACTGGTCATATTGATTCAATTCATTGAGCATGAGCCAGATCCCTACTTTACGTAACGTAACAGTCATTAAACAATTGCCCAACCCGGTCGGTCGCGTTTTATGCTATCGATCATGCTCATACATAATTCGTCACATTGATAATTTTTGCTGATGTGGATGTATTTATTCTACCAAACACGCCTCTCCTATCAATCTAGTTTCGGAAAAAGTGCACTTCGTACAGACTGGGCTTTCATTAGAAAACTTTGGGAGCCAATTAGTCATTGTTATGGCCTCATGGCCACCAATTTAATTTTCCGCAAATGTCTCTTCAGCTGATTTTGGTTGTTTGTTTAGATGACAGATTCATACATAAATTTTCCACAACGGATATTCACGCGACCTGGGAATGGCGGAATTGACGGCGAACCGAATGAATACTCACCACTCATCAGTGCAAGGTAAAATTTATCGGGCATTGATTGTTGGGACTTTTCAAAAAGACGATGCAACCAGCCAATCAACCGCTAGCACTTTTTTGGACTTCATTCCAAAAGTGTTTTTATTGGCTAACGAAATTATAGACGCTCGCTTAGGCAGAAATTGGACAAGGGATGAATGCTTGCTTCGGCTCGTTTGAGCTGTCTCTGCTCCCCTTTGCCTGTTTATACACATAAAGCAATAATGCCTCCGCCTTCCCACAGCCGATGGTGGGAATGGCGGTTGGAGGGAGGGGAGACGAAGGCGGTGAAAAATCAATGCCCTCTTCATAGGCGGCGACCGTCCATCATCAAAAATAGCGGTCCCTTCTCCGCCTCACCTTTCTTCTCTTTTTACCTTTACCTTTTTTCAGTTCGCGCAAAAACTCAAAAAGTGATAATTGATAAATCAATTGATTTGCATTAAGAATGGCCCTTCCCAACGGCAACAACAATACTTACCACTTTTGCAATTTCGAGTCCAGCTCTCTGCCGTCCGTGCTCACAGATCCACTGCCGACAACAGATCTGCGGGCGGATGAGGAACGCACCTCCCTGGTGCTCGATCTGGATCCCGAAGGACAGACGCCTTTGCAGGCTTCCACTTCCCAGTCGGTGGAACAGCTCAACAGGAGATCCAGGCGCAGGAACCCCGGAGGCGGGGGCCTCCAACAGAGGCATTCCTCGAAGCGAGCGCGCAAAAGGCGAAGGACACACAGTGATACGGACCTGAGGAAGATGCGGTTGGTGAAATCCCTCCGCAAATTCAAATTCCGTCATTTTGCCGAGGGATTGAAGTTTAGGCCATTGATCCTTTCGCCGTTTATGCCCACTTTTGCGACACAAATTTCCATTGACTCCAACCAACAGCAAGAGAGACGCAGAGCCACGACCATTTTGACCGGCACTCCCCACTCGGCACCCAATACGAATACCGTAATTGCGCCCAGAACCATTGGACAGCCAACGTACAACGGAGAGATTCGCATCGTCAACCAGCAAAAGTATGGGGCGTTGCCCACAGCGGTGACCGCCAAAAAGACGACCGTCGTGCCAGTGGCGTCGCAGACAATCCAGGAAAGTGAACAGGAACAGTCCGAGGATGAGGAAGAGAGGTGCCGAGTGCCACATGAAATGGAGCTTTACGTTCAAATTGCAGCGAAAGTAGCAGCAGCAGTGAGTCTTCATCGTATACACGCTTTTCTGAGTTGACCAAAAAACAATGGGCCACCATCGGCATGTTGGCCATCGCCAACTTGTGCAGCACGGTGGCATTCAGCTGCATCGCACCATTCTACCCAACGGAAGCAGTCTACAAAGGGTCGGTTGAATGCTACTGTGACAATTATTGCAATTTTACCGCAGAATGGACACATCGGAGATTGGACTCGTGTTTGGCATCTTCGAATTGGTCATGTTCGTTACCGCGCCTCTGCTCGGCAAATATGTCAGCTTCGCATCTAAGTTTAGATTTGGAATACGAAAACTAAATTTAGATGGCCTTCTTCGGCTCAAAACCAATGTTCATAGTCGGTCTTCTCATCACAGGCATAACCGCCATAGCATTCGGGTGAATTTCTGTTACCAGTTGTAGACCATTCCTTCCTTTCTCCCACAGAACGCTCAATTTGCTTCCACCGGGCAGTGTATTTTTCTGGGCCTCTCTGGTCATTCGCTGCATAGAGGCGTTTGGCGATGCTTGCTTTGTCACTTCGTCCTTCGCCATCAGCGCAAAGTGCTTTCCCGGACGCATAGCGACCATAGTTGTACGAAACCGAGCCAAGCGCCAATTCGAGAGCCATTCTTCTCAGGGCATAATGGAGACTTTCGCGGGACTCGGTTACACTGCGGGACCGATGATTGGCAGTGTGTTGTACGAGTACGGCGGCTTCCAGCTCCCGTTCTTTGTCCTCGGAGCACTGCTGGTTCTGGCCACCATTCTGTCGTACTTCCTCATCGAGGAGATCGAAGGTGGGGAGCAGCCAACAGGACATTATTATGTGTAAATGCAATACACGCGTAGATGAACCGACCGAAGACGCAATGGGCATGCTCTCGATGCTGCGCATTCCGGTCATTTGGCTGATGGTCTTCGCTGTGGTTATCTGCGCAATCTCCCTCTCGTTTTTCGACCCAACTTTGGCCGGCCACTTGAAATCGGTTGTTTTTGTTTATTCACATTTTTAGCTTTACACTGGGCTTTTTCAGTTCAACCTGTCCACGATCATGATCGGACTGATGTTCCTGCTCTGCGGTGGCTTCTACTGCGTTACAGGTATTTTTTAGCCATGTTATAGATTTATTTATTTATTTTGCAGCACCACTTTGGGGTCTCATCCTTGACCGATGGCATTGCTGCAATGCCCTGATGTTGTTCGGCTCAGCAGCGACAGTCCTCTCTATGCTCCTTGTTGGCCCTTCTCCATTTTTCGACGTCGAGGAGTGAGCGATGTGTGTGGATTTTTTATTTTATTTTTTGCAGAAACCTTGTGCTTATCGGCATTTCTCTTGCCGTTTTGGGCATTGCTGCAGGAGCTCTGTACATTCCCACCTTCCAAAACTGCCTCGACGCCGTCAAGTTAGACCGCTCTGAAATTTGCTTTCAATTTTTGTGAACAGGGAAAATGGATACGACGACTCGTTCCAGACGTACGGATGTGTGTCAGGCGTGTTCCAGTCCGCCTTCGCCTTAGGGTCCCTTCCGACCTAAGCCCCCCAAAATCCCAACTTGAGTTGGTTTAGCGCCTTCATCGGTCCAACCGTGGGCGGAATGAGCGTCCAAGCAGTTGGGTTTCCCTACACCACCACTCTCATCGCGGGAATCAATCTCATTTTTGTCAGTCATATGCTGGACCGGATTTCATTCATTTCACTTTTTGCACAGATATTTGCCTTATGCTCCTTTTTTGCTGCAAAGCGCCTTTTTGGACGGGCATCCTCCGACGCCGAGTCAAACACGAAAGACGACCCATCCTCACTTGATGCTTAAATTGACGGACCTTTTGAAGCAATCAGATCCCTGTTTCGTCAAAAATGTATTGATTTCTATTCTCTACTTTCACATTTTTGTACCAATACAGGTCTTAATTGGAGTTTAACTATAATTATTAATTACTATAAACAATAACTAACAAATCTACGCTGAATTTATGTTGTCTCTTAAACGAGTATTTAACAAATATTTGCAATGTTATTTACGAATGAACCGAATAATAATACTAAAAAGGACCGGATTTTTAGGTTTTGAAAAATAATGTGAAATGGTCCTAATTAATTTATTAATTCCGTCGCATTTTTGCGATCAAATCTAAGAATCGGTCCTTACCTATTAATAACACATGTTAGCCTGCTGATTGATGATTTGGCCAGAGATGGGGGGGGGGGGAATTAATTGCTCATTATTGTGTGATAGGAAAGCACTCGGATATCGCAAATGGATTATCTGCAAAAGATTCGCTCCTCCGTCGCGGCGCAGATGCATTCCGTGGCCTCCCAAATGAGCCAAGCACTTCCCGGAAATCCGATTTTCCGCGAATACTCCATCGGACCGCAAATCGGCAGCTCAGGTCCGGGGCTCTGTTGGAAGGTCTACAGCGGAACGAAGAATTCCACCAAACAGGTGCGGTCCGAAATCCCATCTTGTGCGATTAATTTTTTGAGGACGTGTCGATCTGGCTGTTCGAAAAGAAGCAGATAGAAAACTGGGTACGGGCAAAAAGGGAAGATTTGCCTGAGATGCTGAAGCGTGGCATAGGCCAGCTGACCAGGTTGCGGCATCCGCGCATTCTGACGATAGAGCGGTCGTTGGAGGAGTCGCGTGACTGCTTTGCATTTTGCACAGAGGTAACGACAACTGAATACCTATGCAACTCCATTTCCCCAATCAATTCATCCCTAAGCCAATCTACGCCTGTTTGGCCAATTGCTTCGGCGACTTGGACAACCTACAGGCGCCACCACATTACCTGAAAGACTTCGAACTGCTGGACGTGGAAATTAGGCATGGACTATTCCAGGTGGTAATTCACAAAAAATGTAGCAGTTCTCACAAATAGTCCATTCAGATCTGTGAAGCGCTTTCTTTCTTGCACAACGACACGAAAATCGTGCACTGCAACGTTTCACCGAGTTCTATCCTGGTGAACAACAAGGGGGCTTGGAAGCTGGGCGGATTTGATTTCTGCATTCTGGGCGACACTTCCGTCCCAGGCAAGGTGATCGATCGGAAATGCGGGGGGGGGGGAAGACACTCTTTTGGGATTTTCCTTTGCAGATTTCCTTCTCAGTCCCCGCATGGAGTCAGAATTCCGACTCCGCCCTTTGTCCCGAACTGGACTATGTGTCGCCAGAGCTGGCCGAGGGGACGCGTTGCGACACCTCGGTGGACATGTTCTCGCTGGGAATACTTGCGCTTGCCGCCTTCAACAAGGGAAAGCCTCCGATCGAGAGTCAAAATTCATTCGGTCGACACAAGGAGAATCTGCAAAAGGTAAATGCAAAAAACAACTAATAAATTTTGGTCTCTCTCTATCATCACAACACTCAGCTCAAGCAACTGCTCGCCACTTTCGTGAATGTGGTTCCGGAGGGATTTCGAGACGATGTGAAGATGTGCGTGAGCGAAATGCCCGAAATCCGGCCGAACGCGATACAATTCCAACAGGCAGCCAAATAATTGAGACTTTGTTTGACAGGCAACCACCATTCAGCTGGCATATTTCGGACACCCGCTGTTGAAAACCTTGAACTGTTTGGATCAACGCTCGGCCATGGACAACACACAGAAGATGCAGTTCTTCAAGGCTCTGCCGACAATCCTTCCGCAATTTCCAAAGGTAGGATTTAGGCAACAGATTTTTTTTACTGGAATTTGACTTATTCAGCGCGCCCTTCTCCAAAAGATCTTTCCACATTTGGTTGGCGAATTTGCGACCACGATGCTCATTCCGTTCGTCCTGCCGAGTGTGTTTCTGATTGCGGAGTGCGTCACCGCGGAAGAGTTTGTCTCTTCCATTCTACCCTCTCTGGTCACCATTTTCCCCGTAGATACTCCATATCAGGTGTTTTCATATTTCCAAAATGTTTAAAGGATTTTCGCACTTCCAGATTAGCCTTTTGCTGCTCCAAAAAGTGAACTTGCTGCTGGAGAAAATGCCCACTGCGGATGTTAAGCAGCACCTGCTTCCGCTCGTTTACAAATCTTTGGGCGGAGAAAACCCAAAATTACAGGTAGCAAGGCAAACATTCTGTCGCCCTTGAACAATCCCTTTTGAGGAACTCGCTCTCAGCGAAGTGCATAATGTCGTCAAGTTCGTCGATCGGGAGCAGATGCGAGGCCAACTTTTGCCCAAATTGCTCCGGTTGATGCTGGAGTCGAGAGACTTATCGGTAGCTGATTTTGACCTTTCCAATTCTGGCTCATCGCCTAAAATGCCGGTGCAATTTAAGATCCGCGTCCAATCAATGGTCTGCCTTGCCAAATTGCTGCCGCACATGGAGCAGTGGATGGTGGCTGACCAGCTGTTGCCAGCACTTCCCAAGGTCAACAGCAAGGACCCGGGCGTGTTGATGGCGGTGCTGGGCATCTACAAAATGGTGTTCGAGAGCGACAAGTTCGGCATCGGCAAAGACCAATGCAAGCGATAGCAACAACACCCGACGTTCACTTCAGTCTTTTGGAAGGTGCCCGAAGTGCGCTGCCCTTCCTGATCGCCACTGCCGTTGAGCCAACGCTGAATCTGCAGCAGTTCGGTCAGTTCATGCAACTGGTGCACAAGATGCTTGAAAAGGTGGAGAGCGAACAGCGCCAGACACTGCAACAGCTGAGCGCCAGTCAGGAGGAGCAAAGGTGGGCAACGGGGAAGAGTTAGGTAATTGCTCAGAGTCCCGAGGTTCTCATTTCGACTGCCGCCCACATATTCTTTTCCACCCACAGGCGAATAGCAGATTTTGCCGATTTTATTGGCACACAATCTACGTCGAACGGGAACAGCAGCAAGGACGTGGATCTGGGCGATTTGGTGCAGATTCTTGGCGGCTTATCGGAAAAGAAGAGCGAAGTTGCTGCGATGGCCGAGAAGGTGAATAGTAAATTTGGGCAATGCACATGAACCAAAAATTCAGGGGACATTAACATTGGAGGAGAAGCGGAGCTTAGCGGCCGAGAAGGAAGGAATCAAGCGGGAGGGACAAAGTTTTGCGGTCAACAAAACGAAGCAATTTGAGACTACAGCAGCAAGGGCGCCATCAACGGTGTCCACTACCAGAGTGCCATTTGCGCTGCTCGACTCACCGCCAAAAAGCGCCAACGAGAGGGGCAATCACTTGGACCTTCTCTCCGAATTTCTGCCGAATGCCAACAAAAAAGGCGCGACAGAACAACAGTCCCCTCCTCTTCAGCCGGCCAGACTCCCCGCGTCCAGTTCATTCACGTCGTTCCCCGCCCTTCCTCAGCCGAACTCCAGTTCTCATCCGATCCAGAGGCGTGTGGCAACTCCAGACGGTAGCGCAACAAGAGACCCATTCGACCTTCTGGGACCAATCGGGAGCGAAAAAATTCCCACACGGGAGGGAAAGAACACAGACGACATAACCGCCATATTCTTCAAAGATCTCAACAGAGGTGCTAATAACGGGGCAAGCGGTGGGAAGAAACCAATCGAGGATTTGCTACGATGATTCCACCAAACCTTTTCCTTTCATACTCTTCTACTATTTATTTCACTTGTGATATTCTTTACTTCTTTCATATCGAAAAATAAATATCGTAAGTGAACAATGAGCAAAAATGAATGTCTTGATGGGGGTGAATCACAGCCGAGATCAAAGACTGTTGTCATCCATAAACGTCACATCTGAGAGGAGAGCCACTCTGGACGGAAGTGGGTACGGCTGCGGGCTGAGCAGCGTTATCGTCTTCTTCGACGTGTCCACGGCAGTGACGACCAGGAATCCGATGCAGGGCTTTTTCAGCAGCGATTGATCGATGGCCGAATCTGGAGGCATCAAAGCCAGCACGTGGTTCAGCAGTTGGGGACCGATTTGGGTTGGAACGACCTGGATGGATAACACAATGGATGTGTTGGAATCAAACAAAGGGTGTGAGCAGTTGCCTGGGTGCGGTGGTCCTCAATCACCATTCCAACGGGCAAACACGAATCTGGCAGCTGTTCCGCACCAATCTTTGCAATCAGAAGTTCCTGCTCCTCTGCTGGCTTGTCGTACGATATTTCGAATGACTTCGGGTAGAAGGGCGACGCCTTTGTCCCATAGAAGTACTAAATCGATAATGGCGGGGAACAAACAATATGACATTCAAGCCTACTCTGTTAACGGCATTCCTCCTGGATGCAATCTTCAAGGTATTGATGTAACGTAGGAATAGAAAAGACAGACCTACCCTAACGTCCTGGGACCTACTCTCCACACCGCCAGACTTGGGCAGATGCAAAATCTGATTCCGATGGGGGCGTTTGAAGTGCATTAGTGCAAAAATAAATACCTTTACGAAACTAGGTAAATCGCCCCGAAGTTCGTTATAGAGGCGTTCATGGTCCAGAACAATTACTACGTCTGGCTCGAAGGCCTCGGCTGCATTTACGATACACGCATATCTGAATTGGGTAGAACTGCAAGTACCTAAACTAACTTATCCAACCAACCCATCGCCCTTCACCCAGCCGCAAGTGTTAACGATGTAACCAGACACGTCGCTAGCCAGTGACGACTTGCTCTTCTTCTGTACGAATCACATTACCTTTAAGCCATCCGCGAAAATCACCTTTACTGCTAGTGCCAGTTCCTTCACAATCAGGTCATAAAGGGGCATATTCGCCGATGGAGTAAGATGACCAAACTGCAAATGAATGAGGGTAATTGATGCAAAATCTGAGGTACTAACATTGAGTACGTGGGCGGCTTTCCGGTCAAATCCATCCACAATATCAGCTGGCTTCTCGATGTATAGACACCCAATCGTACCGGGAATGGACACTCCATTCTAAACAAACGTTTGAAGAAGTGAATTTGGGAAACACCTGTCCAATGTCCAGATCTACAAAGAGAGGAGTGCGACCTTCTCTCACGGCATAATTGCACAGAATCCTGTTAACTCAGACTGAATTCGGGAGGAGACATTTCTGGGACCTGCAGAGAGTGGACTTTCCCACATCGGTTGGACCCGCTATCATGAGTCTTGGTCCGCGTGCTGATGAACTCCGATCGGCTATCAACTGTGTTTCCGACGTCTTTCTGAGCGCCTCCAGTGCGGCATGGGTATTCAGATAAATAATCTGCATTTGGAAATTTCCCGACTGCCGCCGATAAAATACTTGCCATTGGAGTTTGCTGTGCAATGTACGCGCTTTCGGTGACTCCCACAACTTCAATCAATGCCCCTCTGAAGGTGAAAATTGCGGCGCGAAAGCCTAATTGGGAGATCGGATAAAACATTGAAAACGTAATTAATACCGGCAGGCAATGAATAGCGCTTGTGCATCGATAGTTGAGTCCCGAAAAGTTCGGCGGTGCCCTCCAGCAGTTCAAGAATGACATCCTCTTTTCCGACTTCTATTCTCAACTCATTGTCCTCATTCAACCTGTACTCGTTGACTGCTGGCTGCTCTTTCGCGCTTTCATTTTTACGTGGGTCCATTTCGATTCGATTTAAAAAATCAAAGGGCTATAACTGGAGACTAGACTTTAATCATATTCACCCAAATATAAAAATGAGCTAACAAAAAACAACAAAAAGAACTTCTTGGAGTTTTATGTTTTATAGCTTTGATTGATCTAGTTCTATTCATATGTTATAGCAATTGACAATAATGGAAACAACGAGATTTCAGTGAGCTAATAATAATAATTAATAACGTACCTAAAATTATAGGTTCGGGCGTTGAATATTAATGCGTGCGTCGATCGATGTTGTGTGTTGGGGTAATAAAATTTAGTTAAATAAGGGAAAAAAGCGGCATTCCTCGAAAATTCGGTTCCACTGTCCTAGTCGGCCAGTAAAGGATGGAATTTTAGAACAAAGTCGAAAAAAAGAATTTCCGAGTGATTAGAGTCTAAGGTTCGATCGCGATCATGACATCAGCAGAAGTGCTAGAATAACCATTGCCAACGTGGAGAAAGCGCTCAATGCGATTGATGAAGCGGAATTGCAGGGTTTTCCCTGAAAGAACACAAAATATGTTTCAATTTTTTCGATAGCCAAACGGTCAAACCAACCAGTTCTTCATTGAAGCATTGGTAGATGTAAAGAATAATCCCTAGATAAAATTTACTTTAATCCGCTTTTTAACTATTTTCAAATACACCTTTGTTGCCGGTCCTCCGCTTCCCGTTGATGGGCTCATTTCCAGTGTAGGCACACTCGCGCACAGTGTTTGAGATCTCACTCACAGACTGGAGGACTTTTCTGCAGGATGTCGCCTCTTGGCCTGCCAACGGACCTTCGGTGAGCGGTGGGCATACCTGATTGATGATAAATATGAAATAAAAAAGAAATTTTCCAAATCACCTTAATGAACGGCTTCAGCTTCTCGATGTCGCTCCCTGCACACTCGGCATCATTTTTGCTGTCAGAATTGCACACATAGCAACTAATCCGATTCTTCACAACTTCTTTGGCATCGGCTGGCACAGATTGTCTGCAGAAAGAGAATAATTAATAATTATTTTCAATCATTGAACCCCAGAAAATTCACTCACACATCTGTTGCAAATGTACTGGCGTAAAGAGCGGCAAAAATTGAAGCATTCAATAGAAAAGTGAAGAAGCCCGACATTTCGATTTTCAGCTATAAAAATAAAATTCAAATTATGTTCCTACCAATTGACTTCGATTTTCCAGACCTAACCTAACGGAATTATTCGTTATTGCCGCTTATAGTGGCCGCTTCTCACGTCTGTTTCGTTCGCAGTGTAAAATGGGCGAGGATGGGACGGGACGAAATAAATAATCAATACTCAAGTGGAAAGCAGTAAAGCGGACAGGGGCCTTTAACAATTACGGCGATAACCAATAGTGATATTCGATATTCGATACTTTATTGGTTATCACTATCGCCGCTTTATTTATCGCCGTTAACAATTATTTATTGTTTATCGAATATCACTAT